>JAJPUD010000504.1:181923-216186 GCA_023553655.1 Myrmecobius fasciatus
CACACACACACACACACACACACACACACACACACACACACACACACACAGAGCAACACTGACCTCATTGTTCCTCAGATACTCTCTCTTGACTCCAGGCATTTTTACTAGCTGTTTTTTATGCCTAGAATGCTCTTCCTCCTCATTCTACTTCCTGTTTTCCTTCAGTTACCATATAAAATCCTACCTTTTACCCAGAAAGCCTTTCATATGCATGGGTAATTTTTCAACGTTGACCCTTGCAAAGCTTTCTGTTACAAATTTTTCCATCCTTCCCCCCAACCCCACCCTTAGATGGCAGGAAGTCTAATACATGTTAATTATGTTAACATACTGAGAAATCGAATATGTGTGTGTATGTGTGTGTATATATGTTATATATATATATATATACAGTTATCTTGCTGTGCAAGAAGAATCAGATCTATGAGGAAAAAAAAACCTGAGAAAGAAAACATAATGCAAGCAAACATCAATAGAGAGCATGAAAATGCTATGTTGTGATCCACACTCAGTTCCCACAGGCCTTTCCCTGGGTGTATGGCTTTCTTCATCACTGAACAATTAGAACTAGTTTGAAACATCTCACTGTTTCATTTCAGAATTGATCATCATATATTCTTGTTTTTGTCTTGTACAATGATCTCCTGGTTCTGCTCATTTCACTTAGCATCAGTTCATGCAAGTCTCTCCAGGCCTCTCTGAGATCATCCTGCTGGTTGTTTCTTACAGAACAATAATATTCCATGACATTCATATTCCATAATTTATTCAGCCATTCTCCAATTGATGGGCATCCCTTCAGTTTCCAGTTTCTAGCCACTACAAAAAGGGCTGCCACAAACATTCTTGCACATGTGGGTCCCTTTCCCTCCTCTAAGATCTCTTTGGGATATAGGCCCAATAGAAACACTGCTGGGTCAGAGGGTATGCACAGTTTGACAACTTTTTTTTTGCTTTTTGCTAAGGCAATTGAGGTTAAATGATGTGCCCAGGGTCACACAGCTAGGGAATGTTAAGTGTCTGAGACTAGATTTGAACTCAGGTCCACCTAACTTCAGGACTGGTGCTCAATCCACTGCGCCACCTAGCTACCCCTAGTTTGATAACTTTTTGAGCATAGTTCCAAATTACTCTCCACAATCGTTGGATCCGTTCACAGTTCCACCAACAATATATCAGTGTCCCAGCTTTCCCACATCCCCTCCAGCATTCATCATTATCTTTTCCTGTCATCTTAGCCAATCTGACAGGTGTATAGTGGTACCTCAGAGTTGTCTTAATTTGCATTTCTCTGATGAATAGTGATTTGGAGCACCTTTTCATATGACTAGAAATAGTTTTAATTTCATCATCTGAAAATTGTCTATTCATATTCTTTTAAATATGAGTCAATTCTCTATATATTTTAGAAACGAGGCCTTTATCAGAACCCTTAAATGTAAAGATGATTTCCCAATTTATTGCTTCCCTCCTAATCTTGGGGATGACTTTCTGTAATCTCATTGCTAATATCTTATCTAAGATTTTTGCATCAATATTCTTTAAGGAAATTGATCTATTAGTTTTCTTTCTCTGTTTTCACCCTACCTGGTTTAGCTATCAGCACCACATCAGTATCATAGAAGGAATTTGGTAGTGCACCTTCTTTCCCTAATTTTTCAAATAGTTTATATATATTGGAATTAATTGTTTTTTGAATGTTTGGTAGAATTCACATATAAATCCATCTGGCCCTGGAGATTTTTTCTTAGGGAGTTGTTTAATAGCTTGTTCTATTTCTTTTTTCTAAAATGGGGCTATTTAAATAATTTATTTTCTCTTCTGTTAACCTGGGCAGTCTATATTTTTGTAGATATTCCTCCATTTCATTTAGATTATCAAATTTATTGGCATAAAGTTGGACAAAGTAACTCCAAATTATTGCTCTAATTTCCTCTTCATTGGTGGAAAGTTCTCCCTTTTCATTTTTGAAACTAACAATTTGATTTTCTTCTTTCCTTTTTCTAATTAAATTAACTAAAGGCTTATCTATTTTGTTGTTTTTTTCATAAAACCAACTCTTAGTTTTATTTATTAATTCAATAGTTTTCTTATTTTCAATTTTATTAATCTCTCCTTTTATTTTCAGAATTTCCAATTTGGTACTTAATTGAGGGTTTTTAATTTGTTCTTTTTCTAACTTTTTTAATTGTAAGCCCAATTCATTGATCTTCTCTTTCTCTATTTTATGCAAGTAAGCATCTAGAGATATAAAATTACCCCTTATAACCACTTTGGCTGCATCCCACAAATTTTGGTATATTGTCTCATTATTGTCATTCTCCTGGATGTAATTATTGATTGTGTCTATGATTTGCTCTTTCACCCATTTTTCTTTTTTTGTTGTTTTTGTTTGATTCTTGAAGTCTTATTGATTCATTCACTTCCATTTGTTTAATTCTAATTTTTGATGTATTATTTTCTTCAGTTACCTTTTTTAGCTCCTTTTGTAACTAGCCAATTTGTTCATTGCATACTTTTTCATTTCACCACTTTTGTTTTTCAGTGAATTGGTGTCTTTTTCATATCTCTTTTTTAGAGCATTATATGCTTTTTCCATTCCTTCTTACAGTGATCTCATTTCATTTCCCCATTTTTCTTCTAACTCTCTTTTGAGATTCTTTGTGCAATCTTCAGGAAAGCCTTGTGAAATGGGGACCGGTTCATGTCTCCCTTTGTGGTTTTCTCTGGAATTGCTTTACCTTTATGAATCTCAAGATCTGAGGTCTGTTCTTCTTTCTCTCCATAAAAGCTGTCTATGATGAGAGTTCTTTTTTGTTTTTTATTCATTTTTTTTTAAGTTTGAGGTCTGTTTAAAGCAAAGGAGTGACAGCTGCTTTAATTTGCTGTAGCACAGTTCAGCTGATTGACTTCTGGTGCTGGGCAATTTCAGCTAGGTCTAGCGTTCTTAGTGGTTTACAATCTGCCTTTTACAAAAGGCAGATCTGCCAAAGCATCTGCTTGCAACCAGAGCAAGAAGTTCACAGAAACTTCTCAGGTGCTTAGAATTTGCCACCGAGTCCTGGCTCGACTTCCTGCCTTGTCTCCTGAAGTTGCCGTCTGAGCTAGGAAAACTGACCCCCTGCCCGACTGAAACAGACCTGTTCTGAAGCTCTTCCAAGGTAACTTCTTCTGGGAATGTGTTGTAGTCTAAATATTTGGAGGCACTTTGACTCCAGAACCAGTTTAGAGGCTTAATCTGCTGTTGGTTTGAGAGAAGATCAAAGGAGGTCCCAGAGAGTTGTGTCTGTACTCCACCATCTGGGCTCCACCCTCTCTCTATATATTTTAGAAATGAGGCCTTTATCAGAACCTTTGAATGTAAAAATGTTTTCCCAATTTATTGCTTCCCTTCTAATCTTGTCTGCATTAGTTTTGTTTGTACAAAACCTTTTTAATTTAATATAGTCAAAATTATCTATTTTGTGATCTTTAATTCTTCTTTAGTCACAAATTCCTTCCTCCTCCACAGGTCTGTGAGGTAAACTATCCTATGTTCTTCTAGTTTGTTTATAATATCATTCTTTATGTCTAGATCATGAATCCATTTAGACCTTATCTTGGTATATGATGTTAGGTGTAGGTCAATGCCTAGTTTCTTCCATATTAGTTTCCAATTTTCCCAGCAGTTTTTGTTAAAGAGTGAATTCTTATTCCAAAAGCTGGGGTCTTTGGGTTTGTCAAACACTAGATTGCTATAGTTATTGACTATTTTGTTCTGATCAACTAGTCTATTTCTTAGCCAATACCAAATGGTTTTGATGACCACTGCTTTATAACAGTTTTAGACCTGGTACAGCTAGGCCACCTTCATTTGCTTTTTAAAAAATTAATTCCCTTGAAATTCTTGACCTTTTGTTCTCAGTGAATGGGACAGATTGGATGAAGCTTTCTCATTGTTGATCCCTATACCTGGATCGGGAAGGTGAGGTCTTGGGGCTCAAGTTTCAGGAAGTCACATGATCCCTATTCATCTTAGACCCTAGGTTACAGGGAGTCAAGTGGTCTAAAGGTCAGGTCCTCAAGTCATGCCCATGAGAAGTGACATGATCCACAGGTAGCAAACAACATTGGTGACCATTAGTCAAGGAGGGTTGCTTCCTTTTGATCTATCCAATGAAGGGGCTTGGGTCTTTTGCTTTTAATCCTTGGACAAGGCAGAAGCAGGCAGGTTCTAGGAGCACATGACTGGAGTTGGGATAGCTCCCAGCTGTGTGTCTGGACCTCTCCCTGCAGGGATTAAATAAATACTTTCTCTTTGTACCTGAAGATGTCTCTGATTAGTTAATTTGGGAAAGGAGGTCTTGTACCTGTCCCACACATCAGGAAAACTTTTTTGATCCCTACTAATTCTAGTGTCTTCCTTCAGTTGATTATTTCAAATTTATCATGTGCTTGTTTGTACATAATTGTATTTTGTCTCCTCCAGTAGATTATGAGATTCTTGAAATCAGGGACTGTCTTTTACCTTTCTTTGTGTATCTAGCATTTAAAACAGCGCTTAGTATATAGTAGGTGCTTAATAAATATTTATTCCCTGACACATGCCAAATAAGATGTGTATTTTTGCTGAAGGATTTGCTATATTCACTACTTTGAAGGTATTTCTCCATTATGAATTCTATGATGTTGAATAAAGCCTGAATATATGTTATGGGAGCAACCTGCTAGTGGCTGCTGGGGATCTAATTCATATCAGCAGAACAGATCCCTTCATGTGAGAGGATGATAATGATACAAGGAAACTGAGAGGCAGTTGCATTCTCTGACCTCTCTCCTTTTCCCCCTTGCCTCCAATTTATTTCATTCCAATCCACAAGCAACATCTGAATCAGTAAAGACTGATTTGTAATTCCTACAGGGGTGTTATGATTCACAGCTGTGGGGGCTTTTGTAGAATAGACCTGCCCCTTCACACTTAGGCATGGTCCTTAACAAGTATACACTGAAGGCATTCTCATATTCATTAACAGATGGTGGTAGAAGTAATATAGTAACCTCTTCCCCAGTGCAGTTTAGGCTGGTTGTTCCTCAAAATGTATTGAGACATTCTTCAAGACTTGGTTGGCTCAATGAAATTATTTCATCACTGAATACAAAACAGCCATGAGGAGGCTCTGACCTGTTTGGTTGGTGGATATCAGGGGGAGTTTCCTCAGCTAAATGAATTTAAATGGCTCAATATTCTTTTAAAATTTGTTTTCTCCTAAAATAACCAAGTAAATTTTCTTTTGTTAACTGTTGAATGACCTACAAATGTCATTCAGAACTTAAATCACTAGGGGATTGGTCAAATCAGGCCATGCCCAGAATAGATACAAATTTCTCTCCAGTATGAATCATCTAATGTTAGATAAAGTTTGCAATCTGGTTGAAGACTTTTCTATATACATCAGATTTATATTTCTAATGTCAATTTTCTGGTATTAGTTTAGTACTAAAGCTCTGATTGAAGACCTTTTCTTTTTCTGCAATATTACATGTTTTTTTGTTTTGTTTTTTTTTTAGAAATTCTGTGATGGGGGCAGCTAGTTGGTACAGAGCATAAAGCACCAGCCCTGAAGTCAGGAGGAGCTGAGTTTAAATTTGGCCTCCGACACTTTAACACTTCCTGGCTGTGTGACCCTGGGCAAGTCACTTAATCACAATTGCCTCAGCAAAAAAAAAAAGGAAAGAAATTCTGTGATGGTTGTTCAGTTGTAAATATTGGTGGAAGGTCTGCCCACATAGATTACAATGATGTGGTCTCTTTCTCTAATATTTAACAGGGTCCGAGCTCACATTGAAACTTTCTTCCCCCCCAAAAAAATTTCTTTATCCTTCTATTCTTTTTTTGAACCCTGTGTCACTTTCTTGTGCATTATTTTAAGTTGGGAAAAACTTTTCCTAAGGCACAAATTTCCTCAGTTTGTATTGTTGGGTTCTACAATGTTTCTCCAACCTATCTTCACATTCAAAGACTTCTCTGATCCCAGGTTTTTGATAAAAATGCATGTTGATTTCTTGTGATTTCCCTTTAGAAACTTCCTGCTTTGAAATCAGCTTTGGTTTCATGTTGGTTTTATAGTGTGAAATGACAGAAAGTTCAAAGACCATATTTGACTGGATGTCAAAATCTTCAATGAGCCTTAGAAAGTGATGAACATACAAGACGAATACCCATCGGAAAGTGCTTGTCTATACAAGATCTACATTTTAGCATAGTCCCATTGGAATTGTTTGATAATTCACATGCATACAGCCTTCCTCTTTAAGCATTACGCTCTTTTCTTTTTCTCTTTGAAGAATTTATTTCTTAGTCACCTATGTCCCTCTTCAGCTTTTTAGAGGTCAATGACTCTTGTGTTGATTTTGGCACTTGTGTTTTAATCATAGGACAGCTGCCTCAGGGAAAGGCCGACTTTGTCAGCCTTAGTAATCCTGAGCACAAAGAAGCAAATCTGCTTGGAGAAAATTAGTAGACAGAGGTCTGGTTTGCAACAACAAAATCTATTACTCTTACTGGGCTGGCGTGCAGGTGTTTTGTGAACACTGAAATGCGTTACTGTTGTGGTTCCCCGGGCAGGTCCTTTCACGTAGTTTTAATAAGAGCTCTGTAGCAATACTTCAAAAGTCCCGTCACAGCTTTGGGGCAGGGAGGGGGTAGAGGAGAAGGGAAGGACTGAGGACAGACCCAGAAGGGTCCCTGCCCTTACTGGGCAGCAGGCTCCTCCCGGCCTTCCGCCTCAGTACTTTTATTCCTGCCCTCCGCGGAACATCATGCCTTAAAAACGTCCAGGGGCAGTTCGATGCTTGGCCTGAAGGGCGGTTGTCAAGGAACGTTAGGGGTCTGGAAGCGTAGTTGGCTCCAGATTACTGCATTACCTCTCGTTCTCTGCAGATCTTGATCAATCACCGCCCCCTAGTGGACACGGAAAAAAAGGCACTAGAAAAAGCACCCGGCGCAGGATCTGCGCCTAAAGGGTAGAAACCCACATGGGGGCGCTTCCTGTCATCGGGCTCCTGCGATCCCAGGAAAAGGGACTGAGCTTCTACTGTGTGCGCAGGGACCAAGGCAATCACAGCCAAAATAATGTAGTTACGTCAGCCCTTTTTTCTGTAGCGTCTGAATTTTAGAGGTCATCTGGTCCTGTTCCCCATGTTATAGATGTCAGGAAACCGAGTGTCATAAAATTTTGAGCTCTTTGAGCTTGTCCCTAGCTCTTCATCCCTAGCACGTTCCACATGTTACTTAATATTTACTTAATATTATGCTCGCAACCATCCTAAGAAGTAAATGGTATTACTATTCCCAATTTACAGATAAGGAGACTGAGGCTGAAAAGTTAAGTGACTTGTTCAAGATCACATAACAACTATATTGAACTCAGATCTTCCTTATTTCAAGTGTAGTGTTCTATCCTCTTGCCACATAGCTAGTCCATAGAAGATGTTTAATAAATGCTTATTGACTTGGTATTTCCTATCCACAGAAGAGTATCTATCTGTGTTATGAGAATGGTATAAAAATAGTCAATAAACATTTATTAAGTGACTACTGTGTGCCAGGTCATTGTACTAAGCATTGAGGATACAAATAAAAAAAGGAAAGAAGAAAGGAAGGAGGGGAAAAAAGAAGGAAGTAAGGAAAGAAGGAAGGGAGGGAGGAAAGAAGGAAGGGAGGGAGGAAAGAGGAAGGGAAGGAAGAAAGAAGGGAGGAAGAGAGAAAGGAAAGGAGGGAGGAAGAAAGGAAGGAATGAAAAAGGAAGGAAGGACACTTGACCTCAAAGAGCTTATAATCTAACTAGGGAAAGACAAGCAATATACCCATCTCAGTGAAAGTGGCAAAACTAAGATTCAGATCCAGGTCCTTTGATTCTAAATCCATCTCTCTTTCCACTACACCATTTGTAATGTGCTTTTCTTCAAACCACCCCAGTGAGAGAGGCCACACCTGGTATTTTAAAACTCCTACTGGAGATTTTCTCATCAACATATTTGCTGGAAACAGGATTCATAGACAAGTAGGGCAAGTTTGAAATTGAAAAAGTTTACATATACTTTTTAAAAGCTGCACTAGTATGTATTTATCATTTTATTTACCACACCCCCTTTTTCTTGGTAGTCAAGTTCATAATAATTAAAAGAAAAAAAATTAAAGAACATATGAGAGTTTAATTGAGGACACATGAGGTAGAGTCTCATTTTGCCACAAAACATACAAGTGTACAGGGGTCCTGAGTTCTCAGGTTGCATGTATACACTGTCATACCTGACCCTCTATCAATTAGGTGTATCCACCCCACCTCCTTTCCTTACAGATACCTGCCCAAACTCCATCCATGCCCTGACACTAAGTATATGCTCATTCACTCACAAGCATTCATATACATTCTAAGGAAATGACCTTTTATATGTTTAGATCCTTTTCTCTAAGGCTTGAACACTGGAATTGATTTTGATATTTTGCAGGAATGTTTTATTTTAATGTAATCTTTGAGGATGTAGCTATGTATCTTACCCAAAAGAAGTAGCGCCTTTTAGGCCCTGCTCAGAGGGATCTCTACCAGGGATATAATGCTAGAGAATTATGGAAATGTTGTCTCCCTTGGCAGGTCCTCTTCTCTAGGACTTGAGTCTGAGTTTCTTGTCATTTTGATATGTGACTAGCTTTGGAAATGGAAGGGATTGATTGGATTTTAATTTAGACATCAGAGAGTTCTAAACATATTTGGGTTAAGAGATTCTCTTTCCTAGGAGATAGGCTGAGTTTGTGCAAAATAAGAAATGGATAGCTTCCTTGAGCTCTTTCTGAATTTTCATGTTTCCCCTCTTTTTTCCCCTACCCTATAGGAGACCTAGTCTAATTGTCCCAGACCTAGCTCTGGAGTCCACATATGAATGCCTTCAGGTATGGCAATTACTCAACTTCCGAGTGGGGATCAAACATATGGGATGATTGTTCCTTAAACCTAGAACACTAACTCTTCAATCTTCTTTTCCCCCTCAAGGCATGCCATCCTGAGGCCCCTGTAGAGGCTGGACAGATCTTCACTGTGCCCTCCTATCATGTCTTCTCTAGGAAGCATAGGAAAAATACTAGATATTTTTTTATTCCCCATGAATGGGATTCCTGACTCAAACAAGGGGAAGAACTATGGGTCTTGGATATACAAAAAGTTGAGAGGATAAAATGAGAATGAGAGAAATGTTAGCTTGTTATGATTTTATAAGGGGTAATGATTGGTATTTATTACTTTAATTTATTAATCAAGTTACAGTCAATACCTTATGATAGGTATAAGAATAAGCAATGTTCATATTTTCAATTCATATTTTCTGTAAGTCATATAAGCCTCAAACTTTAAGGTAATATTCATTACTTGTTGACCAGTTATGGAACTCATCTGTATAACCACAAGAATGCTGACAAAGGTATTTTTATCCTGTTCTGCTCAAATTCCATGCCCAAACCATGAATGGTGACATGGTATGGAAGGTTCTCCCTTTCATGTGCTTAGAGTCTCTGTATAACCTGTACCATCTCCTCCTGGCTAAACATCCATCTAATGACCACCTTAGTCATTGGAGGTATTCCTTGCTTCATTTAGCTTATGTGCCATATGTCAACCAATGAGATTATGTATTTTACCATGGCTCTTTTGCATACTTGGGTCAAACTCATGAAATACAAGACCCCAGAGAAGGGAGCATCTCAGATTGTGAGGAAGATTCAAATTGTGAGGAAGATCTGAGGTTCATTGGCTCAGAACTCTGTCTCAGTCTCTTTTATTGTAGGTTGGATAATTTTAATCTCAATATGAGAACTTTCTTTCAATTATTGAATATGATTTTACAGAGTACTCTGTGCTCATGGAAAGAATTAGGCTAAGTCTTTCAGAACAAATACAAAAATAGAAAATATTCCACTCCTAATAGAATTTATCATGCAGTGGGGGAAATGGGGACAAAAAAGCCACTTTAATTTCTGGGACAGAAATGACCCCCATTTAGGATTTTCTTGGCAAAGATATGGAAGTGGTTTGTCATTTCCTTTTCCAGATTATTTTACAGATGAGAAGTTAAGGTAAGCAGGATTAAATGACTTGCCCAGGGTCACACAATTAGTAAATATTTGAGACTAGAATTTGAACTCAGGAAGATGAGTTTTCCTGATTCCAAGCCCATTATTCTGTCTACTGTGTCTACCAAGCTGCCTATTATTTCCTTCCATTTCCCAATGCAATAAACTCCAGTGACTTCCTATAACCTCCAGGATCAAATATAAAATTGTATTTTTTACTTTTAAAGCCCTCAATAACCTTGTCCATCCCTATCTTCCTTTTTTACATCTTACTCCTCCTCATGTACTCATGTGATTCAGCTAGTCAGTTAATAAATATTATATTTATATAATACATATAAATATTATACATCTGCTATGTGCTGGGCACTGTATTTAAGTGCTGGAAATACAGGGAAAGGCTCATAATCTAATGGGGGAGACAATTTGCAACCAACTATTTGCCACAAACAAGCTATGTATAAAATAAATAATAAATAATAATTGGAGGAAAGGCATAAGAATAAGAGAAATTAAAAAAAAATCTTCCTATAGAAGGGGATTTTAGTGAGACTTGAAGGAAGTAAGGAAAGGGAGTAGAAAGAGATGAAGAGGCAGAACATGTAGAACAGCCAAGGAAAATGTCCAAAATTGAGAGATAATATCTTGTTCCAGGAACAACAAGGAGGTCAATGTCATTGGATTAAAGAATATGTGCGAGGCTGTAGAAAGATACTGAAAATGTAGAACAGGGATGGTTTTATATTTGATTCTGGAGGTGATAGGGAGCCATATGTGTATGTGTGTATATAGAGGGTGTATGTGATAATGGTCAAACCTGCAGTTTAGGAAAATTACTTTAGAAGCTGAGGACTGACTGCAATGGGAAAGGATTTGGAATAGGAAGAACAACCAGCAGGCTATTCCAATAGTAGGAAGAGAGGAGTTAGTGGATAAGGTGATGGTGTTAAAAGAAAGAATGGAGCATATGCAAGAGATGTTGCAAAAGTAAAACCAACAGGCCTAGATATTTCTTGGATGAAGATTTGGTAAAGGAGTCTGAGAAGAAGCAGTCAGGCAGATAGGAGGAGAACAAGGCAGAATAATGTTCTGAAAACATAGGAAGAAAAGAATATCAAGAAAAGAATGACCAACAGTGTCAAAGACTGCAAAGAATGTGAAAAGGATATAGATTGAAGAAAAAACCATTGGATTCAACAATTGAGGGATCATTGTAAACTTTGGAAAAGCAGTTTTATTTGAATGGTGAGGTCAGAAGTTTAAGTTAAGAGAGTTAAGAAGAAAGTGAGAGGACCAGAAGTGGAGGTACATAGAAACAGCAGTCTCAACGGGTTCAGCCACAAAAGGCAGGAGAGATATGGAACAATAGTTAGCAGGGGTGGATGGCTCATATCAGGACATTTTGAGAACGGGGAAAGCAGGTGTTTTGCAGGCAAAAGGAAAGCAGTCAATAAAGATGGAATGATGGAAAATGTGAGAGTAGCCATATGAGGCAAGCTGATACAGATTAGCTGGAATGGGATCCATCACTTGTCCTTGACAAGGAGAAGGTCCCTCTCATCACACGGATGATACAAGGGTGGAAAAGAGAGTGGGGAAAGGTATCTGAGTGATATAAGATGAAAAGGAAGGGAAAAGAGATAGTTTATGTTGAGTAGTCTCAATTTTTAATATAAAATATAAGAAAATGTTCTTAGCTGAGAGGATGAGAGGAAGCGAATCTATGGAAGGTTTGAGGAAGGATGAAAAGGTTTGGAAAAATCACTGTGAAGAGTGAAATAGTGAGTTAATTAGGGAAGCATAAAAAGATTGCCTAGCAGCTGTGAGGGCCCAATTGAGGTTTTGTAATATAAATTTGTAGTGCAAACCAGTCAGGACAATTGTGTGAGTTTTATTTAGTTTTGTTCAATAGAAGTGGGAGTGGTTCAAGGCTGAAACTTTGCAAGGTACAACAGGTGATATGACAAAGAGACAAGGGACTCAATGTAGAATTGAACTTGTTCACTGAGTCAAGATAAGGAAAGGAGGAGAGGTGATATCCTAGGAGATAAAGGGTCAAGGGACTGAAAATCATATTGTGCACATAGAGAAGTTAGGTATAGAAAGGCAGAGGAAAAAATGGAAGGCCAATAGATTTTGCTCAGATAAGGAAACTTTAGCATTCCTGGACACAGAAGTGGTTCATTTGTAAATGATCAAGTGTAGATCATCTTTGTTGTTGCTGAAGTGGGATGAAGAGGTAAATCATAGGAAATGAGTATGTTGAGGAAGTAGAAAGCTAGGGTATTTGAATGCATGAATATTGAAGTCCCTAGTATATATTTTGTTTGTATGCTTGTGTGTATGTATATTTATATCTATATATGTATATATGTATGTGCATGCATACATATATACATATGTGTATACACACACATACACATGTATAGAAAGACTGGTCCAGGTACTTAATTCATTGGGGAAGGAAGAGGATTGTCCTGAAGGTCTGTAGACAACGGCCACTAGGATTTTGATTAAGTAATAGATATGGATTGGGTGAACCTCAAAGGAGAGGTTCCTTAAGTGAGGATGGAGATAGAAGGAAGAACCTGAAAGTAGCAATGGGAAGAAAGGAATATTCCTCTACCTCAAATTGTGAGTCAGGGAAAATGAAAGTGCAGCCATCCCTGGAAATAGTATCCAGGGAGACCATATCAACAGGTAGTTGAACTAGGTCTCAGAATAAGAAAATGGAAAGAGTGGGAAAAGATTTAAGATGAAAATAATCATTTCAGGGGGATGCAGTGGAAGTGAAGAGAAGCTTTGGAGCGAGACATTACAACAAAGTGAGGGATAACATTGGGAAATGGGAATAAGAATTTAGGTGGTGGAAAACAGGGAATGCAGTTTGAATAATGACCTAAAAGGTTCAGAATCACTGGGATGAGGAGGGCATGACCATGACAGAGTTTCATTAAGGAAAATTTTTAGAAATATTTTCAGTGTCAATAGTGTCATGACTGCAAGGTAAGGTCCTTTTAGAGTCTTTGACAGTTCAGGTAAAGGAACAAGAGTGGTCAAAAATGGAATGGCTTTTTTCTCATCAAAGCAGGAGACTGGAATAGTGTTGTAGTGACATTGGCCTCCTTACAGTTCCTCCCATAATGTATTTCATCTCTCAAATGTGGGCATTCTCACCAGCTGTTTCCCCATGCCTGGAATTCTCTTTCCTTCTCTCTGCTTCCTAACTTCTTTCTAATCCTAGCTAAAAATCTCACTTGTCACTTTCTACAGAAGCATTTCCCAATATCCTCTTAATGCCTTAATGCCTTTCCTCTATTGCTTTTCTGTATACATGTGTTCAGATATCATTTGTATAATCCCAGCTAAAATCTCACTTTCTACAAGAAGCATTTTCCAATATCCTCTTAATATTAGTGCCTTTCCTCTATGGCTTATCTGTATATCTGTATTCATGTATTATTTGTAGATAGTTTATACATTGTTTCCCCCATTGTGAATTGCTGAGTTGAGGACTTTTTTTCCTTTCTTTTTATCCCCAGCTCTTGGCACAATACCTGACACCTAGCAAGCACTTAGCATATGTTTATTTACTGATCCAGTCATATTGGAATATTCTGTTATATGAATCCTGCATTTTCCAGCCTTCCAAAGTTTCCTCATACTTTTCCCAATGACTAGAATGTTTTTCTTCCATGCCCTTTGCCTGCCAATACTTTAAAGCTTACTTTATATGCAACTTCTTCCCAGCCTTTCCTGATTCTACCATTTATAGTTGGTGTAACACCTCTCTTGCATTACTGTTTATTGTAATTATATATTTCTTTTCCTTCTTTTAGACTCTAGTTCCATGATGCAGATACTATGTCATCTAAAATTTGCATCTATCTCTATGCTTAGCACAGTGCCCTACAGAGTAGGCATTTTAATAAATGTTTACCGAATTAAATATTTCTATTATACTACACTATTTAATGTTTATATTTCTAGCTTGACATTATCCTTTTCAAAAACCAGATTCACTAACAACTTTTCTATTTATATTAATGCTACCATCATTCACACAATCCTAACTATAATTGTTGCATCCCATTTCTACTCCCATGCATCTCTTTGCTCATGTCCCTGTCACTTGAAGCCCATGGAATTAATTGAAATTAAAGTATATCCTATGTACTTTCCAACCCCACCCTCCAACTGATCCAAGAACCAGCTGTTAGAAATTTATCAGTGCCACCATCTGCCCATACCACCAAACATTCCTTGCTTTATGTCAGGCTCTCTCTCTACTGTCATTACCCAAGTAACTTCTCTTCCTTTTAGATTCATTCAGTCATATTCTTCACCCAATCACGATTCTGGTGGCTGATATCTATCAATCTCTAAGCCATTCTCCTTCTTCAAAGAGTTTAATGTTTGGCTCACACTCTCCAATTAGGGAACTTTATCATACACACTGATACTTCCTCAAACATTCTAACTTCCCAGTTCCTCCACCTCATAGCAGCTACACACAGAGAGGGTAATGCCTTTGATCATATCATCATCCACAAATGTACTACTTCTATGTTTGGGGACTCTGAAATCCCTTTATATAATCACAGTCCTCTACCTTGTAACCCCAAAACCTGTTCTCCATCCTCACTTTGGCCTCCAATCCCTTCATTCCTAGTTCTTTCAGGCCATTCTTGCTATAGTGATTAAACCCTTCTCCCTTCCCCATCTTGACTCCTTAGTGAACCAGTTCTACTTTAGTACCCTCCTTCTCTCAAGTCACCAGGCTCCTTATCCTACCACAAATCTCATTGGCAAGCCTCAGCCTTGGCTTACTCTCACCATCTACTGCTTTTGTTCCTACTTATTTGCTGCCAGAATGAAGATGGAGAAAATCATAATTCACAGTCTTTGGCAATGACAATCTTCCTCTATTGCTGGATATTGTGACACTATTTACTCTTGGTTCTCTTCCTGTCTGACTACTTTTTGTCAGTCTCCTTTGCTAAATCTTCATTTAGATCTTGCCTACTAACCAAGAGTATGCCCCAAGGTCCTGTCCCAGGTTCTCTTCTTCCTCTATTTCACTTGATTATTTCATCAATGCCTATGGATTTAATTATCATCTCTATGCAGATGACTCTCAGATCAACTTGTCCAGCCTTAATCTCTCTCTTAACCATTTTAACGTATTTTTGCATATTCAATTGCTTATTGAACATACTGAATTGACTTCCAAAACCATCTTAAACTCAGCATGTTTAGAACAACTCATTATTTTATCCATGCCATTTTGATCTATGTATCACTTGCATCCATCCACTTCTATTGTCACAGCCATCACTCTAGTTCACCTAGACTTTTTCTTTTTTTTTAATTAAAACTTTTTATTTTTCAAAACAGTGGACAATTCTTCAACATTAGCCCTTGCAAAACCCTGTGTTCCAATTTCCCTCCCCTTTCTCCACCCGCTCTCCTAGATGTCAAGTAGTCCAATATATGTTAAACATGGTAGAAATATATGTTAAATCCAATATATGTATACATATTTATACAATTATTATGTCACACAAGAAAAAAAAGAGAAGCACAATAAAATGCAAGCAAACAACAACAAAAAGAGCGAACATGCTACGTTGTGAACCACACTTAGTTCCCTCAGTCCTCTCCCTGAGTATAAATGGCTCTTTTTCTCACTGAACAATTAGAACTGTTTTGAGTCATCTCATTGTTGAAGAGAACCATGTCCATCAAACTTGATCATTGGATAATCTTGCTGTTGCTGTGTATATTGATCTCCTGGTTCTGCTCATTTCACTTAGCATCAGTTCATGTCTCTCAGGCCTCTCTGAAATCATTCTGTTGGTTGTTTCTTACAGAACAATAATATTCCATAACATTCATATACCATAATTTATTCAGCCATTCTCCAATTGATGGACATCCATTCAGTTTCCAGTTTCTTGCTACTACAAAAAGGGCTGCCACAAACATTTTTTCACACATGGGTTCCTTTCCCTCCTTTAAGATCTTTTTGGGATATAAGCCCAGTAGAAACACTGCTGGGTCAAAGGGTATGCACAGTTTGATAACTTTTTGAGCATAGTTCCAAATTGCTCTCCAGAATGGTTGGATCCGTTCACAGTTCCACCAACAATGTATTAGTATCCCATTTTTCCCACATCCCCTCCAATATTCATCATCTTTTCCTGTCATTTTAGCCAATCTGAGAGGTGTGTAGTGGGTATCTCAGAGCTGTCTTAATTTGGATTTCTTTGATCAATAGTGATTTAGGATACCTGATATGACTAGAAATAGTTTCAATTTTTCATCTAAAAATTGTCTGTTCATATCTTTTGACCATTTATCAATTAGAAAATGGCTTGAATTCTTATAAATTTGAGTCAATTATATATTTTAGAAATGAGGCCTTTATCAGAACCTTTGAATTATAAAAATGTTTTCCCAATTTATTGCTTCCTTTCTAATCTTGTCTATATTAGTTTTGTTTGTACAAAACCTTTTTAACTTAATATAATTAAAATTATCTATTTTGTAATCAATAATGATCTCCAGTTCTCCTTTGGTCTCACCTAGACTATTTCAATGTTCTCTCTGCTCTTTCTAATTCATCTTCCACATAGCTCCTAAAGTGATATTACTGAAGCATAAGTCTAACTATATTACTCCCTTGTTCAATAAACTCCAGTAGTTCTCTTATAGCTTAAGAGCAAATACAAACTCCCTTGTTTGGCATTTAAAGCCTTTTAAAGTTTGGTCCCAGCCTGCTTTTTTAGGCTTATTATATGTTACTCTTCTTAACATATTCTATAATCTAATCATCCTATTCTTCACATAAAATTAATTTCTGACAAACTCACTCAATGGATATCAGGTAGCCTAATATTAGAAAGAAGTTAGATAGCAAGTTATCCAACAAATGAGTAAAACAGAATATAGTCTGACAAAAAAAGGGGAAATATCAGCGCACATTTAGGGTTATCAGCATGAAAATATAACCCCAAACTAGAAATATCAGGACACACTCTCCCAGCAATATATAACTTAGCTTTTTGTAGGATCTGACAGGCAAAATTTCAATATGTCCTGAGAGACTATGTGGTATAGTGTTTTGAGTGCTAGATAGTGTTTCACAAATATTACCTTTTTCCTGTAAGATTTATTTTGTCTTGATTAAGAAATATCGAAGTAAATAGAATGTTTAACTTGGAGTCAAGAAGACCGAAACTAGAATCCTGCCTCAAACACTTATTAGCTGTGTGACCCTGAGTAAATCACTCAGTTTTAGTTTTATAATGGGGCTAACATCTCCTATCTCATAAAGATGTTGTGAACACCAAATATGTATAAATTGCTTTGTAAATTTTTACATGCTGTATACATACTGTTTATGTTTGTTATTATTGAATAGGGTCTAGGGATTCTGAAGTTATTCTTCTATAACCCTTTGTGAAAACAGCTAATTTTCTCATAGGTAAGAAAACCAACAGGACAAAGCAGAAAGCCTGGATCATGCCAGGCAACAGAAATATAGAATATTTTACAAAGTTGTTGTTGTTGTCATTTTAGTCATGTCCAACTCTTCATGATTTCATTTGAGATTTTCTTGTCAAATATACTGGAGTTGTTTGCTATTTCCTTCTCCAGATAATTTTACAGATTAGAAAATAAGGCAAATAGCTTTAAATAACTTGCCCAAGGTCACACATTAAGTATTAGGTCTACCTGACTCTAAGCCCAGTACTCTCTCTGCTATCCCCCTAGCTGCTCCTTTTACAAAATTAGAAACAAATGGATGGGGAGGGGGGGGAAGTCCAGAAAGAAACAAACAAAATGAACCCTTATACATTGCCATGAGAAAGCAGGAAGGCCATTTTGTGATATGACTGGATATTTCAGTTTAGGAAAGGTATCTAAGCTGTTTATAGCCCTTGATCTTGGCTTATGTGGACATCACGAGCCTGGAATAACAAATGCAGGAATCCACTAATAAAGGAACTTGCTACTGTCTCATCCTGGATAAGGGAGGTGAATATGAGGCAAAGAAGGCAAAGGCAGGACTGTTTAAAAACTTCAGTGCCTAAAGCAAGTTGAAGTGCCAGACCTCCAGAACCAATGGAAGTAACAAATAGCAAAGAAAACAATTTATTTTTATAGAGATTTTCCTGTTTATTTTATTTTTTAATAAAGCTTTTAAAATTTTCAAAACATATGCATGGTTAATTTGACACTGATCCTTGCATAGCCTTGTGTTTCAGATTGTCTTCTCTTTCCCCCTTCCCCTCCCCTAGATGGCAAGCAATCCAATATATGTTAAACATGTTAAAATATATGTTAAATCCAATATATGTAAACATTTATACAATTATCTTGCTGCACAAGAAAGATCAGATCAAAAAAAAAAAAAAAGAATGTGAGGGGCAGCTAGGTGGCGCAGTGAATAAAGCACCAGCCCTGAAGTCAGGAGGACCTGAGTTCAAATCTGGACTCAGACACTTACCACTTCCTAGCTGTGTGACCCTAGGCAAGTCACTTAACCCCAATTGCCTCAACAAAAAGAAAAAAAAAGAAGAAAGAAAAGAAAGTAAATTAGTAAGAAAACAAAATGCAAGTGAACCACAAAAAGAGTGAAAATGTTATGTTGTGATCCACATTCAGTTCCCACAATCCTCTCTCTGGGTGTAGATGACTCTCTTCTTCACAAGATTATTGAAACTGGCGACAATCATCTCATTGTTGGAAAGAGCCATGTTCATTAGAATTGATCATCGTATAATATTGATGTTGCCATGTACAATCATCTCCTGGTTCTGCTTATTTTACTTAGCATCAGTTCATGTAAGTCTCTCCAGGCCTCTCTGAAATCACCCTCCTGATAATTTTTTATAGAACAATAATATTCCATAGCATTCATATACCATAACTTATTCATCCATTCTCCAGCTGATGGGCATCCACTCAGTAAGAAAACAATTTATCAAAGAAATGAGCATTCACTGGTCTGAGGAGAATAACTATCCCCCTAATGTGGAGATTTTAACTTAGGGACTTTTAATAAAAAATTTATAGTTGGTTTTCTTTGTAATCATATATGTTTTGTGCATTTAAAATGTTATTCTGAGAATGTATCTAGAAGTTTCACTAGACAACTAGAGGGGTTCAAAAAATTAAGAGCCCCTGCCTTAGAGAATTATTGTTTGTAAAATTGCATTATTTACTAAAGGGCATTCTGGGCTTGCAAAGTCTTATCCTTTCTTTATGCTTATCTTCTCTTAGGTATTTTGCAGCTCTGTGATGATTTTTTTTGTTGCTTTTTGCTGAGGCAATTGAGGTTAAGTGGCTTGCCCAGGGTCACACAGCTAGGGAATGTTAAGTGTCTGAGACCAGATTTGAACTCAGGTCCTCCTGACTTCAGGGCTAGTGCTCTATCCACTGTGCCACCTAGCTGCCCCACTGTGCTGATTTTCTATGAAACATTCATTTCATAATATCAAATAAAAAACCTTACTCCTGAGATTGTTCATACTCTATAGAAAAAGGCAGAAGCTCTACTTCCAGGTCCTTCATACTCCAACCTCTAAATCACACTTTTGAATAACGCAGTCAAGTCTCCTTAAATGGCTGAAACCAGTATGAACCCAATATATCCAATTCCCCAAAATTTCAGCTGACAAGCCAGTAATGGTGGTAATTGAAAGTTTTAAAAGTTGAAGTAACTTTTGCATTGTCTGCATGCTAAATTACCTCTATATATCAAAGAGATAAGATGCTTTAAAAATAAAGATAAAAAATATATAATAATTGAGAAAACTAAGATCAAGGTTTTTTTTGTATTTTTTCAACCCTAAAACCCACAGATACACACTTTTTTATTACTTCTTTTTTGGAATAGGAAATAATTAGAGCTCTTAGAGAGAATCTGGGAAAACACACTCTTCATTTCTCTTCCTTGACTCAGTTTGGTTAAACAGTGTTATGTGCAAAATACAGTTCTCCCTCTAGTAGTCAAGTTAAGGAAAGACTAAAGCATGGTAGCTAATAGCAGAGTGAAAAAATTCTGATGTCAAATGACATGTAATATCTGAAACTTTTGATCCAAAAATTATAATGGCTATTGTCATTGTAAATATCCTGTTCCACCGATCCAACCATTATGGAGAGCAATTTGGAACTACGCCCAAAGAGTTATCAAACTATGCATACCCTTTGATCCTGCAGTGTTTCTACTGGGCTTATATCCCAAAGAGATCTTAAAGGAGGGAAAGGGACCCACATGTGTAAAAATGCTTTTGGCAGCCCTTTTTGTAGTGGCAAGGAACTGGAAACTGAATGGATGCCCATCAGATGCTAACTGATATGAGCAGAACCAGGAGATCATTGTACACAGCAACAAGATTATATAAGGATCAATTCTGATGGATGTGGCTCTTTTCAACAATGAGATGATTCAGACCAGTTCCAATGGTCTTGTGATGAAGAGAGCTATTAACACCCAGAGAAAGGACTGAGGGAGCTGAGTGTGGTTCACAACATAGCATTTTCTCTCTTTTTGTTGTTGTTTGCTTGCATTTTATTTTCTTTCTCATTTTTTCTGGTTTGTTGATTTTTTGTGCAGCAAGATAATTATATAAATATGTATGCATATTTTGGATTTAACATATATTTCTACCATGTTTAACATATATTGGACTACTTGCCATCTAGGGGAGGGAATGAGAAGGGGGGGAATGGAACACAAGGTTTTGCAAGGGTTAATGCTGAAAAATTATCCATTCATATGTTTTGAAAACTAAAAAGCTTTAAGAAAAAAAGTAAATATCCTGTTCCAGCACTTTAAGAGGGGAAACAATTTGTATTTTTCTTATGCAACTTTCTAATATGTATGCCATGTCTTCATATAGGTGGTTAATGGCAAAGATTATCTCTATTCAGTGTTTTGTATACAGTAAGAACTCACAAAGTCACAGCTTCTTAAATGTTTTCAATTTTTGACTTCTTTTTTGCCTGAAAAATTTTTATGCAACCACATCTAGAATCTGGCAATGTTCACACATGCACACTGTAAAATGCATATGTTGTGTGTTCAGAACCAAGGCTGCAGTGAAGTCATGCAATACAACATAAACACTGCCAGAAACATCTCAGATTCATTACATGTTTGATTTAATTGTACACATTCAGAAGCCTTTTACAATTGCCAAATTTTTCATGACACATTCAGTTATGCAATGCCATATGGGGTCACCACCCACAGTTTAAGAAGTTTTGCACTAAGTGATTATTACTGATGATTTTGCCTTTCCTGTGAGTTAGACTTGAGAATGAAGATGCCAAATTATATTTTAGTGTTTGTTATTAGTTCTAGAGCATCACATTTTAAAATATGGTTATTGTTCTAGCAAAGAAGGTTTATATATATAATGCATATATATAAATATATATGTGTGTATATAGATACACATACATACAAATGTGTGAGTATATATGAATGATGGTTGCTGAGAAACATCTGAATCACCTGAAGGAGATCTTCACCAACATGACATGACACCCAACAACCAAATGCTGACAATCTACTATAAATAAATTGTAAGGGAAGACATTTGAAAAGCAACACATCACCTTGAGAACTGGATTTTTTTTTTAAAAATCATGAAGTGATTGTTTTGTTGCAGAATTTCTCTGCAGCATAAATTCTTTGATGTTGAAACTCTGGCTGAAAGCTTTCCAACAATCACCACACAATTTCTCTCAAGTACCAATTTTTTGGTGCTAAATAAGGCTAGAATTCTGGTTAAAAGCTGTCCCACACTCTCACTGAGAATTTTCTGTTGTTTAACAAAAGCTAGAGGGCTTCCTGAATGCTTTCCCACATCTATTATAGAGTTTCTTTCCAGTATAAATTCTCTGATGTGGAATCAGATCCTAACACATATTGAAAGCTTTACCAAATTCATTATATTCATAGGGTTTCTCTCCAGTATGAATTATATAGTGTAAAATAAGATAGGAATGTGTACTGTAGGCTTTCCCACATTCCTTACATTGATAGGATTTTCCTCTAGTATGAATTCTCTGTTGCTAAATAACATACAGTCATGCACTGAAAGCTTTTCCATATTCATTACACTCATAAATTTTCTCTCCAGTGTGAATTCTCTTATGTGTAATAAGTTCAGAATTTGGTCAGAAGGTTTTGCCACATTTACTACATTCATAATGTTTATCTCCAATATGAATTGTATAATGTTGAATAAAAGATGATTGAGCACTGAAGGTTTTTCCACATGTTTCAGATTCATTAGGTTGCTCTCTTGTGTGAATTCTCTCATGTACAATAAGGATTATCCTCTAAGAGTTTTCTCACATTCAGTACTTTCGTAAGTAACTGGAGTTTCTCTCCAGTATGATGTCAAATAAGGTAAAAATGAACACTGAAGGTTTTCCAACATTCATTACATATATAAAGGCTTATCTCTTGTGTAAATTACCTGATGTTAAGTAAGTTGAGAACCTGACTGAAAACTTTTTCACATTCATTACAGCTCTAAGGTTTCTCTCCAGCCTGAATTCTCTGATGTGTAATAAGGTGCGTTCTTTGATGGAAAGCTTTCATACATTGGCCATAATTTCTCTCCAGCATGAATTTTTTAATGTTGAATAAAATACGAGTGTCTGCTAAAGACTTTCTCACATGTAATATGACATTTCTCTTGATGTTTCTCTCCTTTGTGCATTTTTGATATTGAATAAATTTAGAGCTTTGACTAAAAGAAGAAGCACTAAGTGCTTTCTCATATTCATTACATCACAGGGTTTCTGTCCATTATGTGTTCTCTCATGTTTAATAAGAGTTAATAAGGGTTTCTGACTGAAAGTTTTCTCATGTTCATTTCATTCAGAAAGTTTCTTTCCAGTATAAATTCTCTGATGTTGGAGAAGGTATGTACCCTGGCTAAAAGCTTTGCCATGTTCATTACATTCATAGGGTTTGTTTCTAGCAAATAATCTTTAATGCTTAGTAAGAGTTAATCTTTGACTGAAGTTTTCCAAAATTCATTACATTTAGAGGATTTCTTGCCATTGTAAGTTTTCTGTTTTCCTGGAAGTACTGAATTCTGACTATATGCAGATATATGTGATATGAGCAGACCAGTGGGGTAGCCTCCAATCCCAGCTCAGAAGGCAAATTGCCAGCTAGAGAAACCAGGATATTTCCTGGAGAAAAATCTCAAAGAATGATATGAATTTGTCTCAAGCCCAAAGAGGTTTTTTGGAAATGCTCATAAAATATTTTAAAAGGCAAATAAGAGAGGTAGAAGAAAAAAGGAGAAAAGAAAAGAGAGGTATGCAAGAGAGTCAACAGCTTGGAAAAAAGAAGGAAAAAATGATTGAAGAAAACAATTCCTTAAAAAATAAAATTGGCCCAATGCAAAAACAATCCATTGAAGAAATAAATTCCAAAGCATAATGTTTTCATCTTTTCTTGTTTGTTTGTTTGCTTTTTTCTTTCTCATGGTTTTTTTCCCTTTTTGGTCTGATTTTTCTGGTACAACATGACAAATTTGGAAATATGTTCAGGAGGATTGTACATGTTTAGTCTATATCAGGTTGCTTGCTATCTTGGGGGAGACACAGAAGTTTGGAGCAAAAATTTTATAGGAGTGGGTGTTGGAAACTGTGTTTATGTACATTTGGAGGGATAGAATACTATTGAAAAAGCAAAAAAATGTTTTATTCATGCTTTTAAAAAAACCAACGCTGTTATTTCAAAATATTACTCCCTCTCCACAACCTTCCCTTGTAATAAATATAGTCAAGTGGAACAAATCAAAATGTTGGCTACATCTGCAAATGTATGTGCCATTCTGCAACTGGGTTCATCATCTTTCTGCCATGAATCTACTGAAGTCACAGTGAATCATTACATTGACCAGAGTTCTGAAGTTTTTCAATGTTGTTCCTCTTTATATTAGTGATCAATTTGTCTTCCTGGCTGTTTACTCCCGGGACATATTTACATACTGTTTATATATATATATATACTCCCACACATATACCCTCATGTATACACAATCAAATGTGCTCTATGAATAATCCTGCTATATGCAGCTTTGCTTTTTATTGGGATTTCTGAACCATTCTAGTAATGTTTGACCTTTGCTTATGTCCCTGAGCTAGTCTCTTTAACCTTGTCTTCTGAGTTAGGCATTGGTCACACTTGATCCTGGATTACTTGTCCTTTTCTACTGATGCTCCCACTGTATGTTGGTGCTTAATTGTGGCACCTTCTGTCTGTCTCTTTCCCTTCTACTTCCAGTCACCACATACTCTAGACCATAACTAAATATCTTCTAGAATATATTTACCACAGAAAAGAATAGAATGAAAAAAACATCAAGAACAGGGGTACAAGTAATTGAAAAGTTCAAAAGATTTTCCCCAGTTCCCCAAATGGGTGCTCCTAGCTTATTTGACATTCTTTAGCTCAGTGGTGTCAAATAGAAATGGGGTCACTACAGCATACATAAGGATCCCTGCAGGCCTCATATTGACTTAGTTTTGTAATTAATATTATCTATGTTTTATTTTTGTTAAATATTTCTCAATTACATTTTAATCTACTTCTAGTCTCACTGAGGAGTATTGTGGGTTGTGTAATATTTGACATCTCTCTTCTAGCTAAAGTTCCCCATTTTTCATTCTATGTCACCTGATACTTTGTGGTTTGTCTTCATGAGGACTCTGGACCAGGACTGAGGGTATTCACAGGCTTCATTCATTCTCAATCAATTAGGACACTTGATTGCTAGCAGGCTTATACTAATACTCATTCCCAAAAAATCTCCAAGAAGTTTCCTCTTTCCAAGGAGAGAATGAGAGATTCTCAAAAAGATAGCTTATATTTTTAGTTTTTATTCAAGAGAAATGTAATTCCACTTGACATTTATTTTCTCCCTTCAGCCAAAGTTAAAAGATCATTCCTTTCACCATATACTGATATTCACATAAGTGTTCATACTCAGAACTTGAAATTATCCCTTCCTTTTGCCCCCTCCAAGTGCTATCCGTGGTGCTGAAGCAGGAATATCTTGTTTCCAGATTCAATGATATTTGAAAGCATGGCTATATACCTTACCTGGGAGGAATGCAGGAAAATGGTGCTGGAGAATTATGGGAATGAGGTTTCTCTAGGGATGACTTCTCCTTTGACAGATCAGATTTTGGGATAAGGGATTAGAATTTGGGATTAGAATTTAGAGATTACTAATTCTATTCAAAGTGAGAGTACAGGGCATGTAGATCTGACTACATACATCTCAGGAGCCATATATTCTAAGATTATCCACTTTTTAGTTGCTCCAAATCACTATTGATCAGAGAAATGCAAATTAAGACAACCCTGAGGTACCACTACACACCTGTCAGATTGGCTAAAATGACAGGAAAAGATAACGATGAATGTTGGAGGGGATGTGGGAAAACTGGGACACTAATACATTGTTGGTGGAACTGTGAATGGATCCAGCCATTCTGGAGAGCAATTTGGAGCTATGCTCAAAAAGCTATCAAACTGTGCATACCCTTTGACCCAGCAATGTTTCTACTGGGCCTATATCCCAAAGAGATCTTAGAAGAGGGAAAGGGACCCACATGTGCAAGAATGTTTGTGGCAGCCCTTTTTGTAGTGGCTAGAAACTGGAAACTGAAAGGATGCCCATCAATTGGAGAATGGCTGAATAAATTATGGTATATGAATGTTATGGAATATTATTTCTCTGTGAGAAACGACCAGCAAGACGATTTCAGTGAGGCCTGGAGAGACTTGCATGAACTGATGCTGAGTGAAACGAGCAGAACCAGGAGATCATCATACACAGCAACAACAGTATTACATGATGATCAATTCTGATGGACATGGCTCTCTGCAACAAAGAATTATCTCAAACCAGTTCCAGTTGTTCACTGAAGAAAACCATATACACCCAGAGAGAGGGATATGAAATATGGACCACAACGTAACATTTTCATGATCTCTATTGATATTTGCTTGCATTGTGTTGCCTTTCTCTGATTTTCTTTTTTTTCTTGTAGATAGAATTTTTCTTGCATAACTTGTCAAGTAATTCAACATTATTAACATGTCATGGACTTCCTGCCATTTAGGGGAGGGAAGGGGACTGGGGGTAAAATTTGTAATGGAAAGCTTTGTAAAGATCAATGCTGGGGAACTACCCATACATATGTTATACAAATAAAAAGCTTTAATAAAAAAATTTTTTAAAAATAAAAAAATAAAATAAAATAAAAAAATAAAAACGTGTTGTACTCCAAAAAAAAAGATTATCCACTTTTTATTCCCTACATAAGTCTCTCAGTTCTCTTCCATTTTTTCAGTTTGTTCTATTTCATTTAGAATATCTATAGCATATTAATATGTAAATGGCTTAAATTTCTAAACAAAAAAAGTATTTACATTCTAATATAAGAACTTATTAACCTAAATTCATCTCTGATTGATAGGAGGTAGCTTATTGTGTTTAAAGAAAGCTGGAAAAACAAAACAAAACAAAACAAAAAGAATGCTGGATGAGGGCAGATAGTGCATTAGATAAAGTGCTGGCCCTGAAGTCAAGAGGACCTGAGTTCAAATCTGCCCTCAGACACTTAATATTTCCTAGCTATGTGACCCTGGGCAAGTCAATTAACCTCACTGCCTCAGGAAAAAAAAGAATATTGGGCCAAGAGCCAGAAGATCTGGATTCAGAGTGGTACCATGAAAAATACACAGGATTTAAGAGTCAGAGGAGTCCCCTAGGTTCATATCTAATCTCTAATATATAACACTTACATGGCCTTGGGTAAGTCATGAACCACAATTTCAAGAGCTATAAAAGTCACATGATAGACTAGAGGGTCTCTGAGATCCATTCCAGCTTTAAATCTATGATTCAAGTCCCAAATTCTCCCAGCAGCTTATTAAATGTAACTTCAGACAAGTTACAGAGCACTGATCTCAGAGACAGAGGACCTAAGATCAAATTCTAAATCTACTAACTTACAATATGATTTTGGATAAGGCATTTCACTTTTCATCAGAATAGATGATAGATCTCAGGTCTCTTTAAAATTATGGAATCTCTGATTTGGAGTGAATTTGTGAAAGTTCTAAGCCATCTAGTTCAATCCCTATCCAATGTATCAAGGATATGCACAAACCTCTGTAAAATGAAGAAAATTCTATTTATCTTTAAGGTTATGTCCAGCTTTAAAAGAGCAGCTAGATGGTGCAGTAAATAGAGTGTTGGCCATAGAATCGGGAAGACATCTTCCGGAGTTCAAATCTGGCCTCAGATTCTTACTAGCTCTGTGACCCTGGCAACTTAACCTCAAATTTCTCATCTGTAAAATTAGATGAAGAAAGAAATAGCAAACCATTCAAGTATCCTGCCATGAAAACCCCAAAATGAATCATGAAAAATCAGACATTACTGAAAAATGGCTAAGGAACGAACAACAATAAGCTTTAAAAATCCAACACAATGTTATTCTATTCTAAAATTAGGTATTATAACTTTTTCTTCCTAATGGGCCAAATATCATTAGAAAGTCTATTCTGGATATACAAGTAGAAACTTTCCATCTTACCAATGGGAAGAGCACACATGAATGAATTTTCCCCTTGTGTCCAGATGACCAGCTTCCTCATAGAATCCTTCTCCCTCTTCAGAGAACTCAAACTTGGAACCCTTCTAACAAGTTCCTGGTTCTTTCCATACTTTTCTAAATATTGTCTTTCTTTTCTTAACTGCCTCCTACAGACATAATGTTAACTTCAAATAGGCTTGGAAACCAAGGAAGGCATGGCAGATAGCACATTACTCAGATGGAAAAAGTTAGAATTAATGATCTTCAATTTTACAGGGTTGGGGGGAGAAGACAGAAGTTGAAATCAGGTCACTCTATAGGTGATTGATAAAACACACATTTTTTGATATACAGGAGTGTTCCTGTTCAGATCTAGAGCAGCAGGAAAACATAGCCATAAGTAAAGGAAATTGGTGTCTGATTCTTCACCCTAGTCTTAGGGACTCCATGCTTTCTGATCTAATAATAATAGTTAGAAAATGAAGGCTGCTCCTCTGGATTAAGTTTAGGTTCTACAGACAGTCAAATACTCTGTAAGCATATCTAGCCTAACATAGGGATGGGCCTGAACTGACACACAGTTCTGTATATCCTATACAAATATCAGTTCCTGTTTCGTTCCTCATGAGCAGTATTTCTAACATCCAAACCTGATAGGATTTTTCAGATGGAGTAAAAGGAAGTGCTGTGGGTCCTGGATGAGCAGGCAGTTGAGGAGAAAGAAATTTTTAGAGGCAACACTACAGGTGACTGAGTGAGAACTTTTCTCTCAGTCATTAAACCCATACTTCTTTAATATCTATTGGTGCTTAGGGGTCACTAGACAGAGTCCCTCAGACAAAGTTCAAAGTAGTAAGAAGACTGGAAAGATTACTAAAAGTGAAGAGGCAGAAATGAGACAAAGAAAGCCTTTATGATTATGAGCAAAGATTGGAGAAATAAAAGACACTGTCTGAGATAATTATATTTAAGATTTCTGATGTTTTTAACTATTCTTCTGCCCTGCCAAACTGGCCTTTTATCATGCTAAATAGTCCGTTCTATCATCTCTGTGCCTTTGTCTTTTTTATCAGCTGTCTACCCTGCTGGAATTTGCTTCCTCCTGACTTCTGCCTCCTAAAATCTCTAGTTTTCTTTAGAGTTCAACTCAAATTTCACCTCTTATGCAAAACCTTTCCTGATTCTCACCAGCCACTAAGGTCTCACCTCCAAAATTAATTTGTTTATATTTTGTATATATTAATTTGTATGTTTTGTCTCTTATCTTTCTCGGAAAAGACATGAAGTAGGTCTATTGCTCCTCAAATTGCTCCTGTAGCTTTCTTATTGATTGGAGGAGTATTTGTGAATCTGCCAGTCACCTCATGGAGTAGCCATTTATAAGGACAGGAAATACATACTTTGGCCAGTGATTTTACAAAATCTGTCAAATTGTCAAAGTCTGTTTCTTTTAGTGTTTTTTCATTTACATTATTATAGCCCAACACAATATCAATCATCAAGCATTTCTTTAACACCTACTATGTATCAGGCATTATAAGTATTTTTCTTCTGATTCTTCTTTATTATGCTTCAGTTCATGTGGAACTTTCCATCTTGCTCTGAATTCCTTATACCTCTTTTGTTTAACTATGATTCTTCATAGATCAGTAATAGCAACTCAACAATCACTTAGGAAAATTGTTTAAATTATATGAGATGTAATTTGTCTGGGTCAATTGCCTCAAATTAATTTAAGACAACTCTCCTATCTCTTAATTTATTTTAAGTTTCATTTAGTTTTAAATTCCTTTTCTTCTGTTTTACCTAGTTTAAGGGTCATTCTCCTTGCTATATAGCAAGAAGATAAACAGGAATTAAGTAGGTTTTCTTTTTCTCTTCATCTATTTTCATTTGCATTACTGTAGTCAAACACAATATCAATAACAAGCATTTCTTAAGCATCTGTTATGTGCCAGGCATTATAAGTATTTTTCTTCTACTTCTTCTTCATTCTATATCAGTTCATGTGGAACTTCCCATATCGCTCTGAATTTTTTATGTTCATCATTTTTTGCTGTATAGAAGTGTATAGTAGTCTTCCACGATTTTCATATATAATAGCTTTTTTCATCCAATCAATGAGTATATTTTGTTTTCATTTTTTCAAAGTGCTGAATGAACATTCTGATCCTATATTTTACAGAAATAAGTTACACTTTTGTGTTCATTCTTGGTTTTGTGTCCATAATTTCCTTTTGACTCTTTTAAGATCAATAGATGTCTCCCTCCTTTCTGCAATTTATATCACATCCCTAGAGGAATATCACATAACATAAAAAGGATTCTGATCCAGATATAGGTTGGACTAGGCAGCCTTGGAAATCCCTTTCATTTCTAAAATTCTATGACCCTGACTCTTCAAATCCTTTAAGACTCCATCACTAGAATTCTTTTCTTGAAAACATCCAATCAGACTTCGCCTAGGGCACACTGGACATTTTTATTTAAAGAGTTTTTGCTATTTTGCTGGTCACTTTATTTAAAGGTTCTTATTTCTTCTTTCATCCAGTTCCTTCTTAATTGGTCAGAACCAGATCCAGAATAGCAGCTCTCATTTCTGTTTCTTCTATCTTCTGAAAGGTGAAATTATCATTAAAATGACTGGTTCCGGCCTGCTTTTCCAGCTTTATTATACATCACTATCCTTCAAGTCCTGTATGTTTTAAACAGAATGCCTTCCTTGCTGTTTCCTATACATGATATTTCCTTTGTGCTAATTTGATCATCTATATCAAGAACTCTTCATCAGTTTCTTTCAGCTGATCAGATAGTTTGTTATAGTAATAGGAGAAGGAGGAGGAGGAGGAGAGAAGTGGTGATGTGGTGGTGGTGGTACTAGAAATAGTACAAAAAGGAGAAGAAGAAGGAGAAGTAGTAGTAGTAGTAGTAGTAGTAGTAGTAGTAGTAGTAGAAGAAGTAATAGTAGTAGCAGTAGTAGAAGAAGAAGTAATAGTAGTAGCAGTAGTAGAAGAAGAAGTAATAGTAGTAGCAGTAGTAGAAGAAGAAGTAATAGTAGTAGCAGTAGTAGAAGAAGAAGAAGAAGAAGTAATAGTAGTAGCAGTAGTAGAAGAAGAAGTAATAGTAGTACCAGTAGTAGAAGAAGAAGAAGAAGTAATAGTAGTAGCAGTAGTAGAAGAAGAAGAAGTAATAGTAGTAGCAGTAGTAGAAGAAGAAGAAGAAGTAATAGTAGTAGCAGTAGTAGAAGAAGTAATAGTAGTAGCAGTAGTAGAAGAAGTAATAGTAGTAACAGTAGTAGAAGAAGAAGAAAAAGAAGCAGAAGAAGAAAAAGAAGCAGCAGCAGCAGCAGAAGAAGAAAAGGATAATAGCAAAAACTCTTTATCTATCTAGTACTTTAAATTTGCAAAATACTTTCCTTACGACAATGCTCTGAAGTAGATATAGAATATTACCACCACTTGTTGTTTTTCCTTTTTGTCCTTAACCAAATGTTTTATAATTTTCCCAACAGGTTTATGGGTTTCCATGTTGGTATATATGGGGTATATAATGATATTGGTATATATTCAGGGAGGACGAGTATCTGTGAGAAATGGTTCATTTGGACCCCTACTCTAATTAATAAGTTTGATATTTTACAAAAATTATATGGGGACAATTAAATAAGATAGGTTCTTAAGGTAGACCTTTATTATAGACCTCAGACTTTAATCCAACACTTGCCACTTATCCATAATAATTAAGAAGGTCACTAGCACAGCCATAATAATATTGACAAAGCTATCTCCATCCTGTTTTGCTCAGATTCTACATTCAAACCTATTGTAGGCAGGATGCCTTGGTTCTTTGGGAAAAAACACAACTTCTGGACTACTCCCTCTTGTCCATCCTGAACAGGTGACCATTTTATGACCATCTTATGACCACTTAGCTGGGATGTCTTGTGCTTCACCCAACCCAAGACTCCTCCACTGATTCCCTGCCCTATGTGTCAGGGTACCAAAGAGCAATCCTGAAAATAGCTGATAGATAACATCAAGATCACTGGAAAATTTAATGTCCTTCCAGAGGCTTCAGATTGTTCCTGGGGTGACCTCTGACATATCCTACTAGTCTTTCTAAATATCTCTCTGCACTTCACTGTCTTGAATAGAAGATAAAGGGATATCTCTCCTCTCTTTTCAACTAAAGTAAAATTCCAGTTGAGAATGTGTTAGAGAGACAAAGACAAACAAGTCTTGGCCATCCTGCTTATATTATTTTAAAGGTGATCTTTCTGAAGTTAGCAATATCTTTAATTCAAGCAGAAAGTGCCAAGTTGTAGTCACAGTAGATCTTATTTTATAATGCTCTTTATAGCTGATTTGTGAGCAAAAAGGAGCAATTTAGGCTGGTTGAGAGTATAATTGGATGTATTTGGAACTGGTTGAACAGCAACTGTATGTAAAATGTAGATCTTAAAAGTGAAATCACTGTATAGAGAGATTTCTAGAAGAAGTATCTATCTATCTTTAATTCTGTACCAAAATTTTAACCTTTGAGATGACTGAAGACATGCTTATCAAATATAGAAAGGAGACAAGGCTGAATACAGTAACTAATACTTCAGATGACAGAATCAGAATTTTAAAATCTAGAAATTAAAATAATGGACTGAAAAATAAAATTTAATTTTAAAGGGATTAAAAACAATCTTGCATTTAGTTTCAAAAAGTCCATTGTAAACATACAGCATATGAGAGAGTTGGCTTAAAAGCAGTTCATGCAAAAAATTTTAGATGACTGCAAGTTCAGCATGAATCAATAGTATGGAGAGAATGCTAAAAAATCTAATGGAATCTTAGGTAACATTATTAGAAGCATTCTGTCCAGAACAATAGAGGTAATACTTCAGCTATACTCTGTGTTAGAGAGGTAATTAAATTCCTCTGAAAATGGAAATTGTGAAACAGAAATCATGAGCTTTACTAAGGGACCTGGGATCTCCCTCCAGTATGAATTCTTTGATGACTACTAAGGTAAGAGGTCTGGAGGAAGGTTTTCTAACATTTATTACACTTATAAGATCTTTTTCCAGTGTGAATTCTCTGGTGGTTAATAGCATAAGACTTCCTACTGAAGGCTTTATTAAATCCATTACATTCACAGGGTTTTTCTCCAACATAAACTCTCTGGTGAATAATAAGGCTAAAGTTGTGATGGAAAGCTTTCTACATTCATTGCATTCATAAGGTTTCTGTCCAGTGTGAATTCTCTGATGTAAAGTAAGGGTATGGCTCTAACAGAAGGCTTTCTCTCATTCTCTGCATTCATAGGGTTTCTGTCCAGTATAACTCCTCTGATAATAAATAAAGGTTGAGTGCTCATAGAATATTTTCCCACATTCATGACACTCATAAGGTTTATTTCTAGTATGAGTTCTTTTATGTTGACAGAGGGCTGAAGTTTGGCTCAATGCTTTCCCACATTAATTGCACTCAAGATTTCTCTCTAGTGTCAATTCTTTTATGTTCAATAAGGTTAATTTTGTGAATGAAGGCTTTCCCACATTCATTACATTCAAAGAGTGTACTTCCAATGTTGCTTTTCCTGATGTTTATTGAGACCTAAATGCCAATTGAATGATTCTCCACATTTATTACATATATAAGGTTTCTTTCTTGTCTGAATTCTCTGATGTTGAACAAGTGATGATCTTATACTGAAGAATTTTTCACATCCATTACATTTATATGTAATTATTTTCTCTCCTATATGAATTTTACAATATTGAATAATGTATAAGCATGACTAAAAGCTCCCCACATTCATAATCATAAGATTTTGCTCCTGTATGAATTTGCTGGTATTAAATAATGGTAATATTCTGGGTAAAGGCTTTCCCACATTCTTTGCATTCATAAGGTTTCCCTCCTTTGTGAATTATGTGATGTTTGATAAAGTGAGCATTCCTTTTAAATGCCTTCCCATAGTCATTACACTCATAAGGTCCCCCCCCCATATTTGTCATGTTGTTCAAGAAAAATCAGAACAAAAGAGGAAAAGCCATGAGAAAGTAAAAGCAAACAAAGGTGAAAGTACTATGCTTTGATCCACATTCAGTCTCTATAATTTTCCCTGGATGCAGATGACATTTTCTATTCCCAGTTTATTGGAAATATCTTGAATCAATGCATGACTAAGAAGAGCCAAGTCACAGGTGATCATCATATAATCTTGTTGTTAACTGTTTACAATGTCCTCCTGGTTTTGCTCTCTTCACTCACCATCAGTTCATGTAAGTCTTTCCAGGCTTTTCTGAAATCAGTCTGATCATCATTCTTATAAAACAATAGTATTCCATTATATTAATAAACCACAATTTGTTTGGTCATTCCCCTATTGATGAGCATCCCCTCAATTTCCAGTGATTTGCCACTACAAAAAGAACTGCTACAAATATTTTTGTACACATGGGTCCTTTTCACTCTTTTAGAATTCTTTGGAATACAGAC
>JAJPUD010000504.1:221186-251535 GCA_023553655.1 Myrmecobius fasciatus
GAACTGATGCTGAGTGAAATGAGCAGAACCAGGAGATCATTATACACAGCAACAACAGTACTATATGACGATCAATTCTGATGGACATGGCTCTCTTCAACAATGAAATGTTTCAAACCACCTCCAATTGTTCACTGAAGAGAGCCATATACACCCAGAGAGAGGGATGCGAAATGTGGACCACAACATAACATTCTCATACTCCTTGATTGATGTTTGCTTACATTGTGTTTCCTTTATCTGATATATCGTTCGTGTAGATAAGATTTTTCTTGCACACCAATGATAAGTTTGGAAATATGTATACATTTATTCGATTTGCCAATATTTTAACATAATTAACATGTAGTGGATATCCTGCCATCTAGGGGGAGGGGTGGGGAGTTGGGGGGAAAAATTTGTAACGGAAAACTATGTAAGGGTTATTGTTGAAGAATTACCCACACATATGTTATTCAAATAAAATAAAAATTTAGAAATATTCCTTTTTGAAGAGAGTTCCTTGTTCTCACTCCTCATATCATAAAGTGAAATTAAGTAAAAAGACCACACAAATGTCATCTCTTCTAAAGTACTTTATGCACCTCTGTACACTCTGTTCTAGCCAATCTTGTATCCTTATCTTCCCACATCTGCCTCTGAGTCTTTATTCATGCTATCTACCATAACAAGAGTTTCCCCCCATCTCTATCTGTTAAACTCATCTTTCAAAGGGAAGCTCATCATCTTTTCCATGAAGCTTTCCTGATCCCCCTACTTGTCTCCCTTCTCAAATCACTCACAACACTTTTTTGGACCTCTTCTATGTACCCATGATATCATATTCTAATTTTCATTTTCCCCCATACGTTTTATTTAAAGATGTAACACCTGGAAATACTCTTTGAGAAAAGGGAGACCAAAAGAAATAAATTAACTTGTCTACTCTAATACAGTGGATTTGTAGCATAATTAAGATTATTAGAACCCAGGATCCAAATTTCCTGTCCAGTGTTCTTTCCAATATATCATCCTTTTGCACTAATATTGTATTTTCTATTAGTCATTAATTCGCTCAAAAACCTTTTGTTAAGCACCTACTGTTTGCAGAACATAGTTCAAGGTGATAAAAACAGATTATAAGATCACAGATTCAGAGCTATGAGGCACTTTAGAGATCATCTAGACCATTGTTTTTCAAACTTTTGTTCTCAGTATCTTTGTAAGTATTAACATTATTGAGGATCTGTCTAAAGAGTTTTTGTTTATATGGGTTATATTTGTAGATATTTAACATATTAGAAATAAAAACCAATTTTGAATTTGAAGATCCTCTGATTTTGACATCCACTGATCTAGATCAACCTTTTCATTTTATAGATAAAGAAACTGAAATTTGGAGAATTGACCAAGGTCACATATATCCTACATAATGAGTCAGGATTTGAACTAGGTCCTGAAATAATATAGAATGTTTGTCCCTAAGGAGCCTTCCATCTAGCAGGAAGATATGATACTACAATAAAGATAACTACAATGTCCAATATTATATTAGAGAGGTGAAAATAATAATGCTAAGAGAAGTCTAAAAATGTCATTACTAATTGGGTATACCCAGGGAAGGATTCCTGGAGGTGTTTGGTATTTTATTATTGGGTTTTAAATGATGAGTATGAAATCAACAATTAAAAGGACGATGAAGAATATCTGAGGTATAGGAACCAGCATGACCAACATCACAGAGGTAGTAGAGGTAGCATGTCATCAGAAAGTAGTTGAGCTTGGCTAGAATGTAGAGTAATATTGAATTCTTATTGGATCCATGGCGGGAATTATTGTTAGCTTTGGTCTAGATGACCATTGAGATCCATCCCTTCCAATTGGGAGATTGGAATTCTCTGAGATAGGCCTGAGCAACAAGTTGTAGAAGAATTTTAATGCTAAACAACAAAGCTTCAACTTTATTCAGGAGGCAGTTGCCAATAAAGATTTTTGAGCAAAGAAATGATGTAATCAGATTTATAAATAAGGAAAATCAATATGGTATTATAGGAAGGATAGGGTGATAGTAGAGACAAGAACACTTGTTAGAAGGCTTTTGTACAAAATTTGAACCAGGGTAATAGTAGTGGGAATAGAAAGAAGAGGACAGATGTAAAAAATACCACAGACATAGAATCAGTGGGAATTAATAAGTAATTGGTTTTAAAATTGAAGGAAAATGATGAGTCAAAGATGATACCAAGATAATGAATTGGCCAACTAAATGATGCCATATTCATTAGGCCAAACAAAGGAGCAGGTTTAGGAGGAAACAGTTCAATTTAGCACATGACAAATTTGAAGTGAGTGGGTCTAAAGTCCTGAAGAGAGATCAAGAATACAGACATAGATTTTGGTGTCATTTATAGAGAATTGATGGTGTTAGAAGTCACAGTAGTGCAAATAGAGAGTTTAGGGACAGAATAGAGCCAAAGACAGATGTTTGGGAAACACTGTATTAAGAGATCTTACGATCATAAATTTAGAATGGGAAGGGACCTGGAAGATCATATAGTCTCATCTTACAAATGAAGAAACTAAAGCCAAAAGAATTAAGTTCCTTGCCCAAGGTTACACAGATAGTAAGTGTTAGCATCTGGATTTGAACCCAGGTTTTTAAATTCTAAATCCAGTACTTTTCTCATCACATACACATCTGACTCCCTACATCATGGAACATAAGGATCCAAAAAAGAATATAGAAAAGAAGTACTGGAGAGGTAAGAGAAGATCCAGGACAGTACCTCTATCCTGAAGCCAATAGAAGAAGAAGCCAGTAGGAAGGGAATTCATGGTTGACTTATATTTAGGTTTAAGGTCAACTATTATTCCCATATCTTTTTCTCACAAACCTGTGTCTAGGCATAACTTCCCTATGTTGTACTTTTGTCTGATCCCACATCTCTTTTATTTTTTATAATAATAGCATGAAAGACATTGTCCAATGCTTTGCTAAAAACCTAAGTAAACTATAGTACAATATTCTCCTGATTTACCAGCCTAGGAACACTATGCAATAGGGAAACTTAATTTTATTGATGACTTATTCTTGATGAAATCATGCTGGCTCTTTGCAGTCACTGTTTCCTTTCCTCAATGATCACTAACTATTAGCAATATATTACTATGTTAGTAATTAGAAATATATTATATATTTAGCAATATATTCTAATTTAAAAAAAAACTCTGAATAATTGTTTATGTTCAATATTGGCTTTAGAAAACAGATAATTTCTCTTTTGGTCAAGGGATGGGGAACTAGAGGTGTAAATTGTTATATACAGATATATACATATGTGTGTATATATATATATACACATATACATAATCAGGCAAATTCACTGGATCAGTTGATGTGGTTTAATTACTCTCATTTACAAGGAAGACCTTATTTTGGGAAGTAATTAAGAGAGCATTCCCAGAAATGATAGTAAAGCAAAGGTGCTCCAAATCACTATTGATCAGAGAAATGCAAATTAAGACAACTCTGAGGTACCACTACACACCTGTCAGATTGGCTAAAATGACAGGAAAAGATAATGACAAATATTGGAGGGGATGTGGGAAAGCTGGGACACTAATACATTGTTGGTGGAGTTGTGAACTGATCCAACTATTCTGGAGAGCAATTTGGAACTATGCTCAAAAAGTTATCAAACTGTGCATACCCTTTGACCCAGCAGTGTTTCTATTGGGCTTATATCCCAAAGAGATCTTAGAGGAGGGAAAGGGACCCACATGTGCAAGAATGTTTGTGGCAGCCCTTTTTGTAGTGGCTAGAAACTGGAAACTGAATGGATGCCCATCAATTGGGGAGTGGCTGAGTAAATTATGGGATATGAATGTTATGGAATATTATTGTTCTGTAAGAAACAACCAGCAGGACGATTTCAGAGAGGCCTGGAGAGACTTGCATGAGCTGATGCTGAGTGAAACAAGCAGAACCAGGAGATCATTATACATGGCAACAGCAATACTATATGATGATCAGTTCTGATGGACATGGCTCTCTTCAACAACAAGATGTTTCACACCAGTTCCAATTGTTCAGTAAAGAAGGCCATATACATCCAGAGAGAGGGATATGAGATGTGGACTACAACATAACATTTTCATGCTCTCTATTGATGTTTGCTTGCATTGGGTTTCCTTTCTCAGATATTTTTGTTTATGTAGATACAATTGTTCTTCCACAGCAAGATTAGTATGGAAATATGTATACATATATTCGACTTGTCAAGTATTTTAATATAATTAACATGTAGTGGACTTCCTGCCATCTAGGGAAGGGGAGGGAACTGGGGGGGGGAAATTTGTAACAGAAAGCTTTGTAAGGGTCATTGTTGAAGAACTACCCATACATATGTTTTGCAAATAAAAAGCTTTAATTAAAAAAAAAAGGATAACACAAGATTTAGCAGTTTCTACATTAAAGGATGGGGGGCTTGAAATATGATATTCCAGAGAGCTATAGAGCTAGGATTACAACCAAGAATCATCTATCCAGCAAGATTGAATATAATCCTTCGGAGGAAAGGTGAGCATTCAATGAAATAGAGGACTTTCAAGTATTCATGATGAACAGACCAGAGCTGAAGAGCAAATTTGATTTTCAAGGACAGGACTCAGGAGAAGCATAAAGAGGTAATCAGGAAAGTAATATCAAAACAGACTTAATAAGGTGTATCTATTTACATTCCTACATGGGAAGATAATACTTGTAACATAATAATTTTCTCATTATTATGTTAGTTAGAAGGACTATAAATAGACAGAGGGCAAAGGTATGAGTTGACTATGAAGGGATAATATCTTAAAAAAAAATCAAGGAGTGAGAGAGGAATGCACTGGCAAAAAATTTTTTTGAAGAGATGGAATGAATGGCAAAAAATATTTGCCATTAGAGGAACAAAAAAAAAGCTTTTATAGTGAAGGGGAATAAATGGAAGAGGAGTAAGAGTGAGTGGACTTTACTCTCTGGCTCAAACTGGCTCGAAGAAGAAATACCCTACACATTCAGTATGGGTATAGAGATCTATCTTACCTGCAGAAAAGTAGAAGGGAAGAGGAATACAGAAAGGGGAAAGGGTGATAAAAGAGAGGACATATTGTGGAAGAGAATGGTCATTAGCAAAACACTTTTGAGGAGGGTCAAAATGAAAAGAGAGAGGGGCAGCTAGGTGACGCAGTGGTTAGAGCACCAGCCCTGAAGTCAGGAGGACCTGAGTTCAAATCTGGTCTCAGACACTTAACATTTCCCTAGCTGTGTGACCCTGGGCAAGTCATTTAACCCCAATTGCCTCAGCAAAAAGCAAAAAAAAAAAAAAAAAAATGAAAAGAGAGAGACAATAGAATAAGTAGGGGGGAAATACAGTTAGAAATAGTAACTGGGAAAAGAATTTTGAAAGAAGTTTCTCTGATAGAGGCCTAATTTCTCAAATGTATAGAGAACTGAATCGAATTTATGTATAAAAAAAGAGCCATTCCTCAGCTGATAACTAATCTAAAGACATGAACTATACCCAAGGGACTATAAAATCATGCATATTCTTTGACCTAACAATATCATTACTAAGCATGAATCCCAAAAGAGACTTTTTTAAAAAGGAAAAGGACTAATATGTACAAAAATATTTATAGCTGCTCTTTTCTCAGGGTAAAGAATTAGAAATTAAGGGGATACCCTACAACTGGGGGATTAATTTTTTTTTCTTACATATGGGCTGTATGCTCTCAGAAAAACCTGGAAAGTCTTCCATGACTTTCAAACAAAGTGATCCATGACTACTCTGAAGGACTTTTTTTTTGAGGGGAAGAGATCTATGTTTTCTTTCACAACATTACTTTTATGGAAATATTTTGTATAACTTCATTTGTACCATCTTAATGAAGGGTAGGGGTGGGGAGGAAGGAAGAGAATCTAGAACTCAAAGCTTTAAAAACAAATGTAAGAAAAATACAATATTGTTGTACTACTAGCAAAACAATGAAATACAGATTATTTACCAGGAAAAAAATATAAATTTTTCTCTTTAGACAATTCCTACTTTTCTATTTTTCATCAGAATTATTTGTCTTTGTTTTTTGTTGTTAGGTTGGTTTGATTTTTTTTTTTTAGAATTTTACTTTTGAGAACTTCACATTTCTCCTGTACTAATTTTTGGTATATTCCCTTTTTAACTCTTTAATATCTGTTCTCCTAAAACTCTAGGGTACATATCAGACTATACTTGGCTTTCCTTTACTTCTCTGATCACAAATTATAATCAGCTTATAACAGCTGGCTTCCCAGGTTCCCACCATTTCCACCCCAACCATGAATTCTTCCTCATTGCTGAGAATCAGATCTAGGATAGAAGTTCCCACTCATTCATTCTTCTAACTTTTGAAATATGAAATTGTCATCAAAGCAAGTCAAAAAAAAATTATTAACTTCTCCATAGACATTAATGGGCAGAGGAGAAACTCCAGCTCAAATAACTGAAGTCTTCTATCAGGCTGTTCAGACAAGAAGATAGATGCTTGGAGCTGAAGGAATGGCTTGACTCCCTTTCCACTAAGGGTAGAAACTTGATGAAATGGCCTTTCCTAGAAGAGAGGAGTCTGGTGTTCAGTGGAATGCAGGATAGATCGATAGATCCATAAGTGTTTTTCCTCCTTCTTTTATTTATCTTATAGATAAGGAAACTTAGGACCCAAGAAGCTAAATGTCTCACCAAAAGTCACAAAGGTATTAGGTTTAAGAAGGATAGAATTTGAACCACTATCCTTTGACTCCAAATGTGGTATACATTCCACCATATTATACTGTCTCTATTCTCTCCAATAAATCCAATTCAGGCAAAAAATATATATTAATTGTGTTTCAGTACAAGATACTGCAAGATGCTGAGGATTAAAAAGAAAACTAACATACATTCTGCCCTCAAGAAGCTGATAATAGGAAGATACATGATTCAACACAAAATGTGGCAAAAGAAAAGGAGATACAAAGAGCTTTTCAAAAAGTTGAGGAGAGAGAAATTACACTGAGCTAGAAAAATCAGGGAAGACTTAATGGATGAGATGGATACTGAACTTGGCCTGGTTGTGCGGATTTTCTCCTGGTTCATTTGGTTCATTTGACAGGCTTCTGTCAATAAGTCAACCCAAAAGAATAGCAACAGGGAAGTTTTTATTCACTCAGAGTGAGATACACTCTACCAGCAGTTGGTAGATATGTGTGTCCATAAATAATATGTGTACTTTACATGAGACAAAAAAAGAGGGGGAAATAGCTATGCAACTGGTTATGCACAGGAAAAAAATGGTATGCTTGTTAAGGAAAATGCTAGTTACAAAAGATAAAGAAGTAATGTGTTCTTGTTAATATAGCAAGTTGCATTAAGTCAAAGGGAAACATATATCACTTGTGAGATAAGATAAAGGAGAGCATATATTCTTCAGCTGTTGAGTTCTTCCTTTGTAGTATTTGTGTCTTCTGTAGTAATTAAGAGAGGAAAGAAGACACTGAAGGAAGCCAGCTGTTATAAGCTGATCCTGAAGTTCATGTAGGGGTCATCTCTAACAATATGACAAATACAGAACAAAATGAAACAAGTTATGTTAATTCTTTTTATTGTTAATTCTTTTTTAAAAATTTTCACTATTATTTTATTTTTCAAACATATGCAAAGATAGTTTTCAACATTAATTTCTGCAAGGCTTTGTATTCCAAATTTTTCTCCCTTCTTCTCTTACCTTCTCCCCCCCTCAAGACAGCAGGCAGTCTAGAGATTATACATGTGCAATCATTTTTTAAAATTTTCATGTGTCATGCTGTACAAAAAAAATCAAACCAAAAGGGGAAAAACACAAGAAGGAAACAAACAAAAAAAAGGTAAAAATACTATGCTTCAATTCACATTCAGTCTCCATAATTCTCTTTCTAGATAAAGATAGATTTTCCATCCCCAGTCTTTTGGAATTGCCTTGAATGACCACATTGTTGAAAAGAGCCAAATTCATCACAATTGATCATTACATAATCTTGCTGTTTCTGTTTGAAATGTTTTCTTGGTTTTGCTCACTTCACTTAGCATCAGTTCATCTAAGTCTTTCCAGGCTTTTCTGATATCAATCTGCTCATCATTTTTATAGAACAATAATATTCCATTACATTCATAAATCATAACTCATTCAGCCATTCTCCAACTGATGGACATTCCTTCAATTTCCAATTCCTTGCCTCTACAAAATGAGCTTCTACAAACATTTTTGCATATCTGGGTCCTTTCCCTTCTTTTATACTCTCTTTGGGATAAAGACCTAGTAGTGAGACTACTGGATCAAAGAGTATGCACAGTTGATAGCCCTTTGGGCATAGTTCCAAAATGCTTTCCAGAATGGTTGGATCAGTTCACAACTCCATCAACAATGCATTAGTGTACCAGTTTTCCCACATCCCCTCCCATATTTATCTTTTCCTGTCATCTTAGTCAATCTAATGTAATTTGCATTTTTCTAATCAATTTTAGGGAATTTTTTCATATCACTAGAAATGGCTTTAATTTCCTCGTCTAAAAATTGAGTCAATTCTTGACAGACTTGACAATTTGAGTCAAGTCAATTCTTAACAGATTTCTCTTGGATCTTAAAAATCCATTTTAACAGCTTTAGAGAAAGCTTAGAATCAGAGCTCTGGAGTGAAAAGGAAGCTTGGGGGCCATCTAGTCCACACTTCATTTCATTTTACAGATAAGGAAACTGAGGCTCAGGGAAGTTAAGTGAGTTTTCCAAGGTCACACAGGTAGTAATTATTAGAGGTAGGTTTGTGAACTCAGGATCTATCACTTCAGAGCTCATATCTTTGAATTCTTTTGAATTCAATATAAAGAAGAAATGCATTCCAAGCATGGGGGATAGCCTATGGACATGGATGTACAAGAATGCAGATTAATCTCAAAGAATAGCTAGTAGTTTAATTTGGCTAGAATATGGAGTATTTGAAGGAATGCATTTACAATCTCATGTGAAATGAGGTTAGAAACATAGTTTGAATAAAATTGTGGGAGCCTTGAATGCCCAATAAAGAAGATCATATTTTATCCTATAAGTAAGGAGGAACCTCTACAAAGTCCTTCTCTAATGCTTCATTGTGGGGAGGTAACATTGGATTCTTAAAGGCTATGACAGTGTAAGCTGCGGCAATTTCTAAAATGTTGGAAATATGGCCCTGGCAAACAGACAGTCTGTTTTCTGATGATCAGTGCAACTAACTTTGGAAAAGTACATCAAAAGAGAAATGCTTGCTATAACAATTAGAAAATAGAAGGAATTAAAGGAATTAAAATAGGAAATGAGAAAACAAAATTATCACTCTTTGCAGATGATAGGATGTTATACTTAGTATATTGGTACACCAGAAAATCAACTAAAAACTACTTGAAATATTTAACAACTTCAGCAAAGCTGCAGGTTATAAAATAAACCCACATAAATCATCAGAATTTCTATATTTTCTTTTTTTTAATTAAAGCTTTTTATTAGCAAAACATATGTATGGGTAATTTTTCAACACTGACTCTTACAAAGCTTTCCATTACAAATTTTTCCCTCTATAGGGGAAAAATTCCTAGATGGCAGGAAATCTACTACATGTTAATTATGTTAAAATACTTGACAAATTAAATATGTGTATACATATTTTTAGAGTTATCTTGCTGTGCAAGAAAAGTCGGATCTACAAGAAAAAAAATCTGAGAAGGGAAACATAATGCAAGCAAACATCAATAGAGAGCATAAAAATGTTATGTTGTGGTTTACATTTCATATCCCTCTCTCTGGGTGTATATGGCTTTCTTCAATGAACCAAGTGGAACTGCTTTGAAACATTTCATTGTTGAAGAGAACCATGTCCATCAGAATTGATCATCATATAGTCTTGTTGTTGTTGTGTATAATGATCTCCTGGTTCTGTTCATTTCACTCATAATCAGTTCATGCAAGTCTCTCCAGGCCTTTCTGAAATCATCCTGCTAGTCGTTTCTTATAGAATAATAATATTCCATAACATTCATATATCATAATTTATTCAGCCATTCTCCAATTGATGAGCATCCATTCAGTTTCCAGTTTCTAGCCACTACAAAAAGGGCTGCCACAAATATTCTTGCACACATGGGTCCCTTTCCTTCCTTTAAGATTTCTTTGGGAAATAGGCCCAATAGAAACACTGCTGGGTCAAAGGGTATGCACAGTTTGATAACTTTTTGAGCATAGTTCCAAATTGCTCTCCAGAATGGTTGTATCAATTCACAGTTCCACCAACAGAATTTCTATATTTTTTTTACCAACAAAGTCCAGTAGCAAGAGATAGAAAGAGAAATTCCTTTTAAAATAACTGTAGAAAATATAAAATATTTGGGAATCTATCTAGCAAAATAAATCCAGGAACTCACAAAATACTTTTCACACAAGTAAAGTCAGATCTAAAGAACTGGAGAAGGACAGCTAAATAGCACAGTGGATAGAATGCCAGCCCTGAAGTCAGGAGGACCTGAGTTCAAATGTGGCCTCAGATACTTAATATATCCTAGCTGTGTGACCTTGGTCAAGTTCTTAACCTCAATTGCCTCAGCAAAAAAATGCAAAAAACTGGAGAAACTATAATTGCTCATTAGTAGATTGAGCTAATATAACAAAAATGATAATTCTATCTAAATTATTTATTTTATGTCATACCAAACTATCAAAAATTATTTAATATAGCTAGAAAAAATAATAATATTCAATTGGAAGAAAAAAAGATCAAGAATATCAAGGGAATAGATGGGAGAGGGGGAAATGGGAAGGAAGGTGACCTGGTGATACCATATCTCAAACTGTATTACAAGGCAGAAATCATCAAAAATTAAATAATAGAGTAGTAGAGCAGTGGAATAGATTAGGTACACAATCATAGTAGTAAATGAGCATAGTAATCTAATGCCTGATAAACATAAAATTTCAAATAGTTCTGGAAATACTGGAAAGTAGTTTGGCAGAAACTAGGTATGGGTCAATATCTCACATCATATGCCAAAATAAGGTCAAAATAGGTATATGATTTAGATATAAAGGTGATATCATAAACAAATCACGGTAGCATGGAACATCTAACCTGTCAGCTCTATGGGATAAAGAAAGAATTTATGACCAAACAAGAAGGAAGGAAGGAAGAAAGGAAGGAAGAAAAAAGATTAATATGTACAAAAATTACTTATAGCAACTCTTCTTGTGGGGACAAAAAATTGGAAATTGAGGGAATGCCCATCAATTTTTTATTAATACTTTTTATTTGCAAAACATATGTATGGGTAATTCCTAAATATTAACCCTTACAAAGCTTTCTGTTACAAATTTTCCCCCCTACTCCCCACCCCTCCCCTAAATGGCAGGATATCCACTACATGATAATTATGTTAGAATACTTAAGAAATCGAATATATGTATAGTTATTGCCACATAACATTTTTTGTGTAGGAGAAATCGTATCTACAAGAAATAATAATCCGATAAAGGAAATACAATGCAAGCAAACCTCAATAGAGAATGTGAAAATGTTATGTTGTGGTCCACATTTCACATCCCTCTCTCTAGGCGTATATGGCTTTCTTCACTGAACAATTGGAATTGGTTTGAAGCATTTCATTGTTGAAGAGAGTCATGTCCCTTAGAACTGATCCTTATATAGTATTGTTGTTGCCATGTATAATGATCTCCTGGTTCTGCTCATTTCACTCAGCATCAGTTCATGCAAGTCTCTCCAGGCCTCTCTGAAATCATCCTGCTGGTCGTTTCTCACAGAGCAATAATATTCCATAACATTCATATACCATAATTTATTCAGCCACTCTCCAATTGATGGGCATCCATTCAGTTTCCAGTTTCTAGCCACTACAAAAAGAGCTGCCACAAACATTCTTGCACATGTGGGGCCCTTTCCTTCTTTTATGATTTCTCTGGGATATAAGCCCAATAGAAACACTGCTGGGTCAAAAGGTATGCATAGTTTGATAACTTTTTGAGCATAGCTCCAAATTGGGGAATGCCCATCAATTAAGAGAATGACTGAACAAATTGTGGTGGAATATGATTATGATGAAAAACTATTGTTCTATAAGAAATGACAGGCAGTATGGTTTCAGAAAAACCTGGGAAGACTCATATGAACTGATGCAAAGTGAAGTGAACAGAACTAGGGAAACATTGTATACAATAACAACAATATTGTACAATGATCAATTGTGAATGACTTAGTTCCACTGAGCAATACAATTATTTAAGATAATTTTGAAGGACTCATCATGAAAAATGCTATCCATTTCCAGAGAAAGAAATGATGAATGCAGATCAAAGCGTACTAAAAACAATAACAACAACCGCAGTATTTTTTTTAATTATATTTAAAGGCAATTGTAACATTCATTAAAAAAAATTTTTTTGAGTTCCAAATTTTCTCCTTCCCTTCTCCTTCTCTAAAAAAGCAAGATTTGGATGTGCAATGATGGAAAATATATTTCCATATTAGTCATGTTGTGAAATAAAGTATACATTTCTTTACTTTCTATATTTCTCTTGGTTTGAGATGGGGAAGGCTTATTGGTCTATTTTCTTCTGGCAAATATGGAAATATGTTTTGCATTACTGCATATATATATATAATTTTCTCAGGAAGGGAGGTGAAGAGGGAGGGAATTTGGAACTCAAATTTTAAAAATGAATGTAAAAATTGTTTTTACATGTAATTGGAAAAATGAAACAAAAATATAAAAATACAAACAAAACAAAAGCAAGAACCTTTTGAAGTGGGTCATGCAAGTATTATTACCCCTATTTTTATAGATGAAGGAATTGAAACTCATAGACATTAAGTATCTTCCCAAGACATACAACTAGAAAGTGTATGGGATTCTGCAGGTCTTTTCCCCCAGAAACTTAGAATTCTGGAACAAACTCTTCTTCCTCCCTACCTTTTTTGGGGATATCACAGTATCAAAGGCACAAACCAGACTAGTGGCTAATTGTAGGAACCTTTAATTCTGAGCATGAGTGGCTATGAATGTTATCCACTGCAACAGGATCTGGACAGCTACATGGCAAGATCCTTCCCCATTAACCCACTCTTCTCCCCTCAGCTCTGACTAAGCAATTCCTGAAATACACAAATAGAATGATACCATTTGGTAGGGAGGGGTAAATAGAGCCAGGTCACTCTCAGATCCCTAGCAAAGCTTCCATTCTGCCCCTAAGAGTGAGCTCCACCACTGAGAATTACCCAAGAACTGAAGGGGATAGGCTCCTAGAGGCCAGAGACAGGGTTAGGGGAAGGAAGCAATGATGGTAAGGGAGAGGTTCTGTGATGTAACAGAGACTACAAAGGGATTAAGTCAAGTTGGGCATAAATCCAAGCTCAGACACTGGCTGCGTGACCATGGACAAGTCACCTCTTTGGACCTCTGTTCCTTAGACTATAGGATAGTCTAATTGCACCACTTCACAAAATTGTAATGAGGACTTTCTAAACAAAGCCCTAAAAAATCAGAGTAACTGTTATTGACTTGTTTCCCTCGGGGCAAAATGGGGCAAGACTGGAATCTATTACCAAGGAGAGGTGTGCTGAAAAACAAACATATGATGGCCTGTTTCAGGTTAAATCCAAATGGAAAAATCTGAATTTTTACTTCACTTAAATTCCTCAAAGATTAAGAATCCTAGAGTCATGTAGTGCAACCCTTAGAAAAGATGTAACAATAACCTCAAAGAACCTGCTTTCCTTCCCCAGCTCTGCCCAGAAAACTATGGGTACTGCACTTTCAAACACAGTCAAAACCAACCTTTCCTCAACTCTACCTCTAAGCCACAAAATTAGACTATCAGTGACATAAAGTACCTGGTCTCCATAACTTTTCCCTATAAATTTACCTCCTGGCTTCTGTTTTTTTTGCTAACTTTTGGAATTCAATCCGTTTTAATTGACATTACAATTATAATAAACATTGTCCTTTGGCTTGGAGATGGGTCCAAGCCTGCAAATTCTTTTGAGACAATATCTATGTGTAACTTCTCTGAGACTGATTCTTTATGGATTCATCAAACTAATTCTAAGTGGAATTCAAAACTAAATGGACTAGTCAAAGAAGCTAAATGGTCAAAGGAAGCAAAGTCAGAGTTCAAACCAAGGTCTCCTGATGAAGGTAGCATCTGTCTTCTTTCCTCTGCTATCTCACTGTCCCATCTTCCAGTTCCTACCATCTCCAGTTTCCCTGCTTCCATCTACTCTTCCTGGATCTACAGATTCATCTTCCTATATTGCTGCTTCCAGCCTTTTATTCTTCTTCATGTTTCCTTGGTCCTCAAGATCTTCCATTATATGAATGATTGACTTCTTTCTGTCACAGGGCCAGAGAGCTCAGAGCTTGGCAGTCAGAGTGTATCTCTTTGAATCTCCTTCAATGTCTAGCTTTAGACACAAATTTCAGCTTTTGACTGATCCAACCATTCTGGACAGCAATTTGAAACTATGCCCAAAGGGCTATCAAACTGTGCATATACTTTGATTCACCAGTATCTCTACTGGTGATCCCAAAGAGATCATAAAAAAGGGAAAGAGACCCATATGTGCAAAAATTGTTTGTAGTAGCACTTTTTGTAGTGGCAAGGAACTGGAAACTGAGTGGATGCCCAACAGTTGGGGAATGGCTGAATAAGTTATGGTATATAAATTTAATGGAATATTGTTGTTCTATAAGAAATGATCAACAGATTGATTTCAGAAAGGCCTAGAGAGACTTACATGAACTGATACTAAGTGAAGTGAGTTGAATCAAGAGAACATTGTACACGCAACAAGATTATATGATTATCAATTCTGATAGAGTGATTCAATGTAATTCCAATGAATTACAATGAAGTGATTCAGTGTAATTCCAATAGTCTTGTGATAGAGCCATCTGCACCCAGAGAGAGGACTGTGGGAACTGTGTGGATCACAACATAGCATTTTCACTCCTTTTGTTGTTTGCTTGCATTTTGTTTTCTTTCTCTTTTCCTTTTTTGATTTTTTTCTTGTACAGCATAATAATTGTGGAAATATACATAGAAGAATTGCACATGTTTAACATATATTGGATTACTTGCTGTCTAAGGAGGAGGTAGAGGGAAGGGAGGGGAAAATGGAGCACAAGGTTTTACAAGGGTGAATGTTAAATTATTTATGCATATGTTTTGAAAATAAAAAGCTTTACTAAAAAAATAAAATAAATTTCAGAATATATTCATAAGAATTCCATTTGTATATACTTTTTTCAACTTAATTTTTAAGGTGGTTTTTTTTGGGGGGGAAATCTATGTTTTCTTTTACAACATGAGTTTTATGGTAATGTTTTGCATAACTTCATATGTGCCTTCTCATGGGGGAGAAGGAAAGGAAGGGAGAGAATCTGGAACTCAAAGTTTTAAAAATAAATATAAACTTTTTTAAAATCCCACATTAGTCAGAGGTTCCTAGCAGAGTCCAGTGAAGAGAAGATTGACTGAAGAGGATCTGGGATCAAACTCTACATCTGACAGTTGCTCTGTGTGTGACCATGTACACACAATTTCCTCATCTGTTTCCTCATTTATAAAATGAATGGGTTTCGTTTAGGAGGACTTGAGGTCCTTTGAAGCCCTACATCCACCATCCTGTGAAAGAATAAATACTTAGGAGGAAGGGGAATGAGAGAAGAAAGTTTGATCTGACTTGTGTTCGGATTAGGAGAAAGGGAGGACACCCTAGTCCTCTGCCTTTGCCTAAACTATCCCCTCTCCACCTGTTAAATTTCTGACCTAAGCAATTCGTATCCAACACCACCATCAATAATATTTAACATTTCTGTAGTGTTTTAAGGTTTGCAGAGACACCTGATGCTCACATCATCATCATTAATAATATTGAGCATTTATAAAATATTTACTATGTGCTGGATATTGTGATAACTGCTTTGCAAATATTATCTCAATCACTCTGTGAGATGGATGCTATTATTTCTCGAATTCTATAGATGACAAGAATAAAATTGATCGAAGCTAAGAGGCTTGCTTAAGGTTAGGCACACAGTTAATGAATACATGTTTGAGGCATGCATGCTGATTCCAAGTCCAAGGCTTGCCTCCAAGCAGCCCCATGTGGACAACACTTCGCAAAGCGCCTTACTGGCATTTTCTCATTTGTTCAATTAATGTATTTATGCACTATCATTTATTAATCAATTTCTACTATGCCTTCATAGAGCTCTCACGCTAGGTGGGAAATTAGGTCAGAGAGATTAATTTCCGGGGGAGATTGGGTCGTTGACAAGGAAAATTCTCTGTCTCTGTCTCTTTCTCTCTCTTACTCTGTCCCTCTCTGTCTTTCTCTATATGTCTCTCTGTGCTCCTCTTCCTCTGTCTCTCTTTCTCTCTGTCTGTATCTGTATGTGTCTTCCTATCTCTGTGTCTCTCTTGTCTCTGTCTCTCAGCACAGGTCAACCTACTCAGCGAGATGTCTGGAGGCGGGACCACAAGGCAGTGACCCTGCCCCGCCCTCTGCCCCTGCAACCGTCTCTGCAGCTCATCTGAGTAAGGTCCCCGCAGCCCAACAGGCCCTCATCCCGGAGAATCCCCGCAAATCTCAGACGGACCGCGGCATGAAACCCGGGGCCTCCGCAGTCGCACAGTCGGTGCGGTCGCCGTGCCAGGTCGAGGCGTCCTGCGGGACCGCAACGGAGACGGCGAGTCCTCCCGGAAGCCTAGAGCGGCGCTGCCGGATTGGGCGCTGGAGGTGTGGGCTACACTTCCGGTTCGTGCGGTCTGGCGCCCTGAGGAAAAGCAGTTTGGGGGCTGCGGGTCTGGTCCGGTTCTGTCTCTGTAGTCGGGGCCCGGCGCGGAGGGTGAGTCCCGCCCGTGCCCGGGATGGCGAGGGAGGGTCTATCTGAGGGGCTTTCCCCCGCCTGTCACTTTTTACAATGGAGGAAACTGAGGCCGAAGGAAGAAGGGGATTCAAGAAGAATTCTCTAAGATTGAACGGAGGAGACCTGGATTCAAATTCTGACCCAGGATCATTGTGTGATCTTGGCCGAGTCAGCCCTTCTCGGGATCTCAGTTCCCTCATCTGCAGAATGGGTCCAATACCTGCCCTTCCCATCTCACAGAACAAGCGCTTTGCAAAGCCCTTTAAAAATTCGAACTCCCAATATGATTGCCATTCCTATTAAACTGGAAAAATAACAGCTCCTATCTCCTAGAGTTGTGAGATCAAAATACATACAAAGTACTCACCACACTGCCTGGCACATAGTAAGCGATATGATTAGGATAAAATGAGATCATGTTTGTAAAGCATTTGCAACTTTAAAAGTACGCCACAAATCCTAGCTGTTATTATTTTTATTATTTGTCGTTGCACCCTGCCTCCCTGGACAGAGCTCCAGCAGCCCCTGCCTTAATGCTGCATGCACTCCCTCGATGCCCTAACCTCCCTTTCTGTGTCCCAGTGGTCCCAGGCTGCGCTCTCAAAGGAGATGGAGATGAGTGCACTAGGAGCAGGACCCGAGTTATCTACTGCGCCTACTCAAGTCAGCAATTACCTGAGCACCCCACCCAGACCTCTGTGTCGGGAGATTCAGCGCCCCCTCCACGACCATCCCCATCAAGGTACTCTCTATAGGGGGTATGCACTCTTGAGATGGCATACTCTCATTTTTCCTCTGAATTTAGGCTTTCCCCTGATCCTAGAAATTCTATGCCCTAAAGCTTGCCCAGAAGAGAAATTGAGTAAACCCAGCTAGAGCAAGCTTTCATTTCTGATCACATCTGAGGGGAAAGGACTGTAGTGACCACTGTGGATATTGGAGTGGATTCTTCCTTAAGAGTTTTTGAGGGAAGGCTCAATAGACGCTAACCCCAATTAGTCAAGAAATAGCTGGTGTAGAGGAAAGACTAGGAGACTTAAAACTAGGCTTTTCCAAATCGCTGCTCTCCGGGTCTCCTCTTTTTCATCTCTAAAATAATGACTCAAGCAAATGAGCTCCAACATTCTTTATAGGTGTTATAGTCTGATTCTTTGTAACTAAATAGAAATAACATTTTACCAGCACAAAGCTCTAACATTCTTTATAGGTGTTACAGTCTGATTCTTAGTAACTAAATACGAATAACATTTTAGCAGTACAGATCTCTAACACTCTTTATAGGTGTTAGTTTGATTTTTAGCAACTAAATAGGAATAACATTTTAGCAGCACAGAACAGCCTCGCAAGGTTTAGGGTGGAAATAGTTCTGTTTTATGGTGAGATTGGTATTGATTCCTGACCTATCTTAATCATAGTGATTGGTCTTCTAAGTGAATTTGAGGTCAATCTCATAATAATAGATGCTAAAAGGAGGTGGGTAGAGACTTGTCCTTTAATTTAGGATCATGAATCATACAATTAAATTGTAGAGTCTTATTATATCAGTAAATGAGTCATAAAGGACTTCTACTGACAGCCTCCATGGTTATGTTTATAACTTGGTAAGGTCTGACCCATTATCCCTAGCAAGATTATCTCCAGTGAATTTATAGAAAAATTGATTTCACGCTCTTTAAGTTGTTAAGCTCCTTCAAGAATATCAGATTTCACAAAATTGTAATTAATATCAAATCATCCAAAGATAATTAAGACACTACAGTTTATTTTCCTTATTCTCACCTATGAGTCCCATGATAACCCTGTTGTTACTTGTTCTAGCCTTGTTTGGCCTATTAAGCTCCTGAATATTTCTTTGATGTCACTCCATCTCTGCCAGAATGGGCTAATAATAAAAGTAATCTTGAATGACTTAAGTCCATTCATAAATAAGCTTCCATACCACCTGGACTTCAGGTTTCCAAGCTCTGGTCTGCAAATGTATCACTCTTTTCTGATACTCTTGTAGTGGTTGGATCCATTGAAGCCTGTGGGAGGAAGTCTATTGATCACCCTTTAGAATAACTTTGCCAACATTAATTAAAAGAAAAATTCTATAACTCAATAATCGTAAAATAACCCCTTTGTGTTTTCTTTTTTAATTGTTAAATTTTGTTTTCACACATCATGCAAAATTCCAGTATATTTGTCATTCAATCCGCTGTAACATATAATACCTTAAAAAAGTTCAGCAAAAATAGCATAAAAAAGGTAATTGCAACTGTATGTAGCCTTGATTTATAGCTTGTGAGAAGTACAGCATGTGTTTTATTAATAATGCTATTGTCCAGCAGTTTTGTTCAGAGTTTTGTTGACATTTCAAGTTGACTTTATTTACATAGTTGTAGTAATTATATCTCTCCTTTATTTTTGCTATCTATCATTTCATGCAAGTCTTCCCAAATTTCATCTTTATCTTTTCTTATAGCACAGTAATAATCTATTATATTTGTATGCTGCCATTTAACTAGCTATTCCCCAGTCATGAAGTGCACAGTCCAATAACCCCATTTGGATGTTTAATACCATACTCTTGTATTTGATTCATATGCTATTGGGTGCTTGCTTTCTGTCCTGATACTCTGATAGACAAATGAAAGGTTCTGTGAGGCCTGGTTTACAAATGTGTAAACTAATGCTTAGAGTATTAAAAGAGCTTGATTAGGGTCTGAAACCTTGGTACATGTTGACCCTAGGACTCCAACTTAAGTTTTTTGATTTTAATATTCTTACCATTATTGTTGTTATTGTTGTTGTTGTTCATCCTTTATTCTTGAAGAGGACCATGATGTCAGGGAGGTGATGTCATGATATACAAGTTAGTTGAATTTAAGTGAAGCAGGCCTCACAGAATTCCTTTGAGAAATGTGCTTTGAAAATATTAAACTGCTAGAGAAATGTGCAATGATTATTACAACCATATACTTGAGCTCTTAAATAACCACAAGCTTTTATGTAATTAACTTTGAATATTTATTATCCTCTATGGGCTGGCAAAAACTACTTCTAGTATTTTTCATTTGTCTGTGAGAGTATCAGGACAGAAAGCAAATGCCCAATAGCATATGAATCAAATACAAGAGTATGGTATTAAACATCCAAATGGGGTTATTGGACTGTGCATTCCATGACTGGGAAATAGCTAGTCAAATGGCAGCATACAAATGTAATGGATTATTACTGTGCTATAAGAAAAGATAAAGATGAAATTTGGGAAGACATTACAATAGTAATATTCAACTCTTAGAACATAGCAGGTATGATTAGTTATAGTATGTCATTTGTAATGTAAGGCTTAAAATTTTCAGACTGGCTCTAAAGAGAAAAGACATTTGATAGAAAGTTCTTTTACATTTGAAAAAGCAAGAATTTTTCATTCATTTTTACTAAACTTCCGCCTTTCCCCTTAAAAAAATTCCTGCCACAAGACTGTTTGAAAGTCTTCCCTATACTTTTTTTCTCACTGCCAAAATTCCATCAATTAAAACCTTCTTTGGGTTAATAACTTTTAGTCCTACACTCATTACTGTGAATTAAACCAATTCCTTGCTTCCTAGCTTTTATACTAGCTTATGATCTTACACCCTCAGCTATCATTTCTTTGTCAGATAATATCAGAATTATTACTTTGTAATGTTATAGAGGAAAGTACTCTGTGAACTTTAAGTTGTTATCAAAGCAGGACTTGTTCTTCCAGTTACCTATCTTCTGTTTAGCTTATGAACAGAAAAGGACATTCCCCTGGAAGAGCATGGGCCCAGGATGTTTGGGGGACAGAGAAATTAGCATGAGTATACTGGGCAGAACAAGGAAGGTATGATAGGGCAATGGCAGAAGACTGCCTTATCTCTCAGACTGGTTGCCAAACTTCTCTTCCTTAAAGCAACAGTATGCTTCCCAGTTTGTCTTAGATTGTCCCTTTTTTACCTTCCACCACTTCCATTCACTGTAAGCATTTTGTTTCCCATCTCTTCCCATAGGAGGCAAGGTTTGTGGCATGCAGAAGGGAATGAGGAAATATATATTCGTGCTCCCCTCATATAAAACTCAGTCAAATGGTATTTCCTTATCCTGCAGGTAGAATATTCCCCATGTTCTACTCCTAATTTGATTCAGAATCAAAGCTGCCTAGATGAAAATTCCTTTTTCCTCTTACTGCTCATATTTCTCATCACCATCCTTCCTGAAGCCCCATTCTGCTCTGTGCTGCCTTTTCATTCATTCATCTATTCATCCTTTCACTTTCTTTCCCTCATTCTATCATGAATACATTTTGCTTCATTTTAGAGCTATTCCTGGCATGTTTCTCCAACTTGTTGCACTCATGGGACCTGGCTCCCCTTCCAGAAGACTTGCATCCCTGACCACCTTCTACAGTACTGGATATCTTTTCTCATGTCCCTGGACACATAGACCAAGAAGAGGAGTATGCAAACTCTTTTTTTTTTTTTTTACTGACTCTTTCCCTCTGTCAACATCATTCAGCAACATTTCCTCCTTTGAGGTTTGCTTCATCCATCTGTGTCTCCCTCTGTTCACCCATTTGCAGTTCTCTGCTGGCCCCCCAGGCTATGCTGCCTCCTTTCTCACAAAAGTGAACACTTGTTTCACTGTCATCTTCTCCTTATCAGCTTCTGATCTCCTACTTGGAACTACAAGACACATGTTGATATCCCCTGAGCCTCCGGCTTCCCTGTCCTCCAAGCTCTGGTGACTGTGCACCTTCATTCTAGCTCTGCCACACGCAGGTTTATTCACACCTTGACCTCACTATTCCTCATAACTGTTCTGCCTCCATAATCCAGAACAAAGAAATTCTCCTCTCCTACCACAGCTTGTCAGCCTTCCATCTCTCACTGCTGAACCTACTTTGCAGTGACCTAAATAAATCGGGCAATGTTTGTCTTCCTGCTACTGCCAATATCCTTAAAGTGGAGAGATTTCCTTCTTAGAAGAAAAAGGAAAGAGGCTTAATGGATACCTCTCCATTCTATAGGTTTTCAGAAGTAATGAAATGTTTCTTTAAAAACTTCCTTGTGAAGCAAAAAAAGAAAAAGGATCTGAAGAGCAAAGGACACACCATGTCAGGATGGTGTGTGGACAAAGTATGTGGCACAAGAATAAGGGAAGAAGGACCACTGGACTCCTGGAGCTAAGTAATAGAGATGAGATTCTTTCTTTCTGAGGAGGAGGCATGTCCTTAGGGAGTGAGTGATGAATTCACCCATGTCATCAGGTGAGAGATAATCTCTTAAAAGTCAAGAGAAGAAGAGTTCAGTCATCGAGGTAAAATTGAACTAAATATTTATGAAGCATGATTCAGTGTGTTATATTCTGTAAAGAGCTGGCCTCAAAATCAGGAAGGCCTGAATTCAAATCCTGCTTCTGACATGTACTGGCTGAGTGATTCTGGGCAAATGACTAACATCTCAGGGCTCCAGGCAGCACTTCACAACTGTAAATTGCAGAAGAAGGACCACTTTACATTGATGGACAAATTTCCTCAATGGGATCTCTTTCTACCAAAGAAATCAAAAACTCATCCAAAACAAAAATGTGCATAGCATTTTCTAGTTGTTGGGGTGCAGTGCTAAAAATGAAAGTTCTTGCCCTCAAAGATTTTATAATCTGTTAATTGATAGTAAATATAAAGTGGGAGCAAAGAAATAAGGGTGAAGAGCACTAAACAGCTGGGGAAATCAGAAAGGACCTCATGTAGGAAGGAGGTAGCATCTGAGTTGATCCTGAAGGAAACGGGTTTCAAGAGGTGAAATTGAGAACTCATTCTAGGCATGGGGTAGGGAGGATAGTTGGCAGAGCTGTAATCTAGGATACTGTTTCCCTATTACTTTTGTGTTAATAAATACAAATTTCTCTGTTTAATACTTTTGGCCAGTGCTGTTGGTTCAGCTCCCTAAAAGGTTTCTCTCTTTCTTCTCTCTAATCCATCCTCCACACAGCTGCCAAAGTGACTTTCTTAAAATCACAAGTCTGATCTCTAGTACTTAATACAAAAACCTCCTCCCAGGTCAGCTGTCTTGGGGCATCACAGGCATTCCATGTGTGAAGAGAAATGAGGAGACATTCTGTTCTGGTCAAGGACGATTGGTGCAGAGAATAGATTCAGAGCCCAATATTGTCTAAAGTACATATCTTCTGGAAATCTTGCATTCAAGATACCTCAGGTACTGGCTGTGGAGGAATTGCATTTATCATCCATGGTTCCTCTGCAAAAGTTAATTTGGTTTTGTTTTTTTAAACAGAACAAGTGCATAGGAAGACTCTACTTTTTCCAACTTCTTGAATTTCTGGGATGGCTGAATATATACCACGAAGCATTCTTACCTTTAATTAGTAAAGGCCAAAGATCTACCTAAAAGTGCCCATTTGATAAGTATTGTTGAGCCTACTATAGAAACAGAATATACTATAGGCTTTGAGGACCATGAGAAAATAGGACAGGTTGTTTCTTCTTTCCATGACAACAGAATACATTCTCCCTTCTTGCTTTCTAGACAAAGCCTTGGGCCAAAGCAAATTTGTGTGTTTTGCTTTAGGGTGATGGGCTATTCCCAGGATGGTGTGACTATAGAGAAAGGGTCCCAGTTTCTCCACACATACTCTTTTTTTCTGGTGTTTTCAGCTTTTCCCTGTGGACCTCAATTCTTCCCCAAAAAAGAGACTATATAGTTGTGGTTTTCTATGATTATACATGATTCTCTGTTAGTAGAATGAGTGTCTCTAGGAAAAACCACACAAGAACTTGGGTAGCTTTTGCTAGGATTCTGAGAATGTTTTGGCTTTTTCTGGGCTTTTCTTCAGAAGCCACAGATACAGGCTTGACCTAGATGAAGGAACTGCTGGGGACAAAGAGGGGAAGAGATGGGGGATACAGCTGAGTATATGGGGTTCAGGTTATAATCAACAGTAGATTTCATGATTGTTGGGGGAAAACTGGAGAGAAGTAAGGGAGTATGGGAGATGAAGCTTTGTTGAGTAAGACTCCCTAGAGGTGATTTTCAAAAAGGGAGTGGGCGTGATAAGCAAAGTGTTCTGTTTTCAGCCATCTTGATTCTCATTTAACATAAGCTTTTCTCAAAGAGACTTCTGGTGTTTTCATGGTATCACACAGCCTTCTTGCATTCCCAGTTGCAGGGGTTAACAATATGACAATCAGCAGGCATGCAGTGACAGTATTTCTTAGGTCATAGGATTTTTCTGACCCCTTACAGAGGATAACTGGGGAATCTGAAAGTGAAATAGTAGGAGAACCATAAGAAAAACTAGAATTTTTCCCTCTTCCTCCCTCTTGATTCTTTTTTCTTCTCCCAGGGGCCCTTGACCGTCCTGTTCCTGCCCATCTTCCTGAGTGGAGCCTTGGAGACCAGGCAGTAGTAGCAGAAGCCTTTCCAGCCAAGCTCCAGGTGAGATATTCTTCCTAAAATCCCACTGCTGCTCTAGTACCTTCTTTGTTTTAGAAGGGAGCATCTGCGTACAGACCATCATCCCCTTTTCATCTATGCACTTGCCAAATGGTTTATTGATATCAATGACACTGTTGAGTACAGAGAAGCTACTTAGTACGTCCTCTTTGCTAGGAGGCTCTGGGATGAGGACCTCTCTATATACTGCTCCCTGGTAGTCTGGGCTCTTTTTTCTGTGTGTGAACACACTTACCTGTTTCCTTTGGGGAATATCCCATGCCAGCCTGCTCCTTTCCCCAGCAAGTGGTTTCTAGACACTGGCTTTCCCTTTGCCCAAGAGTCAAGCATTAATCGTCTTCTGGAAGCTACAACAGGACTCTGTTGTTTCAGGCATCTCTGATGTTCAAGGATGTGGCTGTGTACCTCACCCAGGAGGAGTGGGGCTGTCTTGGCCCTGCCCAGAGGGGCCTCTATAAGGATGTGATGCTGGAGAATTACGGAAATCTGGTCTCACTGGGTAAGGCCTCTCCCTGAGATGCAAATATAAATTTCTTGGATTCCTGCTTTGTAAATAGCCTAAGAATGAAAAGGTGTGTTTGGATTTGGGCTTAAGGTTCAGCAATCAGAGATTTCTGGAGCTATCCAGGTTTAAACACAGTGTCCTTCTGTTTCCTAATGCCAAGCCACAGATCTCTCTGTTCAGAGCAGGAAATGGCTAGTTCTCTTGACTTCTCCCTGAGTTTATACTTTCCCTATCACCTGGGTTTTCTCTCCTAGGCCCAGAATCCTTTTCTAAGGAACCACTGTGAATATGGCCTAGACATGAAAGTTTCCCACCCTCCTAATGGAGAAAGAATATAGAGGATATGGTTATTTGTCCCCAGATCACCAACTCCCTGACCCACCTCCCCAAAGGGAACACAGTCCTGAGGCTTCTTTAGAGATAGGCCTTTTTATCATGGCCTTGTGGGATATTAACTTAATGTATAATTTTAAATTATCTTATGACAACCTTTTCTTCTTATTTGGCCCATATAGACCCCAAGGGTTGGGACTGAGTTTAAGACAATGGTGGGTGTCTGTGAAATACTAGCTGGAACCATTTTTTTCCCCTCACAAACAGGATTCTCAGTATCTAAACCTGATGTGATTTCCCAGCTAGAAAAAGGGGAAGAGCCATGGGTCCTGGACTCACAGGGAGCTGGAAAGAGAGAGATCCTGAAAAATGACTGTTTAGGTGAGTGAATGATTACCACTTCCTTCCTTCTATTACTGAGCATTTCCTGTGTATTCATCAGGGTACTAGACATGATTGTTTGAGCTAACTTATCTCTCTAAGGCAAAGTAAACCTTAACCATGTTACTTGCTTAAGTTACTCTCATTTTCTAGTTATTGTGAAAGTCCTCATTGGATTTATCTTCTGCTTCCATCTCTTTATCTTTCATCCATTTCGAAAAAATCCTGTAATCTGGCTTCCCATCCAACTCTATTAGCATTTTTCTCTCAGAGATCATCTTTGATTTTTTTATTTAAAAAAATTGTTTCTCTTTTATATTGATATCTTTTGCTTTTATCCCACAGCTGTCATGTACCCCCTGTCTGTTTTCTTGACTAAATACCCCTATGTTCCTTCAGTCATTTCCCATAAGGCTTTTACCATGCGGTTGCTCTCCTCAGGAATACTCTTCAGCTTAACAATGTCTTTCTTAAATTATGGTTCCTCAAATTGAACACAGTACCATGGATAAAGTCTAACAATGCAGAGTACAGTGGGACTATCATCTTGCTCATCCTGGAAGCTGTGCTCCTCTTAATGCAGCCTAAGATTACATTAGCTTTTTTGACTGCCACATCACACTGAACGCATGTTGAGCTTGAAATCCATTAAAGCTACTTACATTTTTTTTCAGAATCACTATAATCAAATTATGCCTTTCCCATCTTGTACAGGTGAAATTGATTTTTTTACCCAAGCATAATATATATTAATATCTTGAATTTTATCTTCTTAGATTCAGCCCAATGCTCTTAACCTGTCAAGATCTTTTTGGATTCTAACTTTGTCATATGGCATGTTAGCTATCTGGAATAAAATTTCTCCTTATTGATTTCTCTACCTTTTGAAGAATGAATTTATTATTAAATCATGTAAAAAAGTTATTAGCTGCCTCTCTATTTTGACAGAGCTTTAGCAAATGTCTGTAGTACTGAAGTCCCTCATCACTACTATATCATGCTTCTGCACCAGATTTGTAACCTGTTTTCTAAAGTCATCATCATCTATTTCCTCTGTGCGAATATTTTGTAATATACTCCAACGACAAAATCATTTTCTTTTTTCCTTACATTGATTTTCACATACTCTCTTTTCCTTTAGTCCCTTTATTTCTTAACACAAGTGTACTTTCTTAATATACAATACTCCTTGATTTTTAAGTTCACTTTTATCTATCCTGTTTCTTCCACATAAAATATACTCATCCCCAGAATTGGGCTTAAATTTCAATAATACCTAGTGTTAAATTTCCCTTCTTGCATTAGTACTCTTATTTCCTTTTACTTGTTGCCAAAATTTTAGGTTAGTATGTATAGACATCCTGAGGCCAGGGATTTTACTACCAGATTCCTTTGTTACATTTCATATCCTCTGAACTTAGTTAGGGCATCTTTCTATATTATCTAGATCAGTAGCATCAAATGCAAATAGAAACAGAGGCCACTACCTATATGTTGCCTTTTAAAAAATCACATTTTTAACATTATCTGTGTTTTATTGTATTTTTACTTATTTTATTAAATGTTTCCCAATTACATTTTAATCTAGTTCTGGTACTGTCTTTCTCCCCATACCCTCCTCCCCCAAACCCCTCCCACCCCCATCCTTTTAAAATTTAAAGCCCTTTTGATTCAATTTGCAAAACTATGAGGAAATACATTCTTATTAGTCTTTGAAAAGTGTATTCAATCTCTAGGCTGGAGTTGCTCATCCCTGTATTTTAAGCCATAATTAAGAAATCTAAATCCTATTCTCAGATACCCCCTTCTTAGCCATTTGCTTACTTTCCAGATTTTTTTCTCTTTTGTATCTTTTGCCTTCAATGGATAACAGTGAGAAAATACTATGTTCAAATAGTCTTCAGTTTCTTGATTTGAACTTAGTAATCTTTCATGATACTTTTAAAGTTCCTTTTGATAGTATTATTCTTGACACTGTTGTGATAACAACAACAATAATAGCATTTATATCACACTTTAACATTTTCAAAATACTTTATAAATATTACTTCATTTGATCCCTGTGATGTAGGTGCTATGGTTATTCACATTTTTAAATGAGAAAATTGAGGCAGACAGAAATTAAGTGATTTGCCCAGTGCTATACAGCTAGTAAGTTTCTGGGGCCATGCATGAATTCAGGTCTTCCTGACTCCAGGTGCAGCTTTCTATTATCTGTACTATCTAGGTAGGCATCATCCATTTTGAACGGTCTTGGGAGTTTTTCCCTGGTGTGTTAGGTACACAGGCAAGGAAGACAATAGACTTCTCTGTCCTGAATTAATAAATAGCCACCTAAGTAACCCTAAATGGAAAATCATCTATAGTTTCTTTCTCTTTCCCTACTGGATAATATGAATCCTATTTTTTCTCCATTCAACCTATGTGACTTTAGGTAAATCACTTATTCCCTCTAGACCTGTTTCCCCATCACTAAAATGTGGGTATAACCAAATGGTTTTGATGGTATCTTCTGGTTCTAAAGTTATGATCTTATGATAATATTGAGTCTGTTTCTGTCCATGTAGATATTCAGCTTTTTTCCATGCTTCCTTCAAATAATTTCTTCTATGCTTCTTCCCCAGGTTCCTGGATTTGATGAGATTTTATGCCAAGGATAAAGTTTGAAATATTGACCTTTTTCCTTTGCTTTTAAAAAAATGAGGAAATGTTTTTGTCCATTTCTACTCCTGCAGTACCTCTTTCATTTTCTAGGTCATCAAAGATCACTAACAAGAACTCAATAATCACTTCCATAACTTCTTTCAGCAGTTTGTCCTGGTTTTGTAACCTGAACTCTTTGAGAGCATTTAGAAGCATTTCTAGCTTGGTAAGACTTAACAAAACTTGTACTTAGTAGTCATTTTGAAAAAACTGAAATCACTTCTATGCCATTATAGTGACATTAGGAGAGAACTTTAGTGAAGGTATTAAACTCATTTTTTTCTCTTAACACTTTAGGTTATTTCAGTTCAACAAATAATTTATTGAGTACTTGTTATCCAAGTTTCAAGTAACAATTTAAATGACTTACTTATATGTTAATAAGATGCATTTGTTCAATAAATATTTCCATGATTACATAATAGGTCATTTCTTACACATAAAAGTTATTTCCTGTTTACAGTATAACTAAGAAAGATGTTCTTTCTTAGTGAGGTTGCTTTATTTCATATTCTTTCTTAACCACCTTTATGATCATCATTTCCATATTCCCAAAAACTCATATTGTTATTTCCTTGCTTCTTCACTTAGCTTGTTTCCTTGAACACTCTTTCTCCTTTGCTCTATAAGCTTTCCTTATTTTCTGCCCCATTAGAAAGTGCCTTTTCCTTTACTTTGGTCCTTTGCTCCCCTAGAAAGCTATTCTTTCTCATTCTTTCTGCAGGCTATAAGACTAGAATTGAAATTAGTCAGCACCATGCTGGGAGATATTGTTTCATTAAGGTTTTCATCTTCCTGCCCCAATAGTTTTTCTTCAGCCAGAATTAAAAAAAAAAAATTTTAAAGATGACATTTATATTTTGTTTTATGTTCAATGTTTCAGATTGTGAGACCAAAAATAAAAAGCAATTATCTCCAAGGCATAAAATATCTGAAAAAAGGGAGTTACAGAGAATGATACTGGGAAGATTTAAGAGACCTGAATTTGGAGAGTCCTATAAAATTGAGAATCAATTAGAAAAACATTGGGAAAAACCTGTGATGGGAGCCATAAGGAAATCTCTTTCTCTGGACAGAAATTGCAAACCAGTGACAATAATCTTGAAAACATCTGCTAGAATAAAAGGTCAGGAATGTAATGAGTTTGGAAGGTGCTCACATATGACTTCAAAACATGTTAGACATCAAGTAGTTCCCAGAGGTGAGAAAACCCATCAATGTGCAACTTGTGGCCAAACTTTCAAAAAGAATTCAGACCTTATTAACCATCAGAGTGTCCATACAATAGAGAAAGCTTGTAAACTTAATATGTATGGAAAAATGCCCAGTCAGAATTCAATTAGTATTGAACATCAGCAACTTCATAACACAGAGAAATCCTATGAGTGTAATGAATGTGGAAAAGCTTTCAGCCAGAACAGAACACTTACACAACATGAGAGAATTCATACTAGAGAGAAACCCTATGAATGTGATGAATGTGGAAAAACTTTTAGTCGCAATTCTATCCTTACTAAGCATCAGAGGATTCACACTGGTGAGAAACCCTACAAATGTAATGAATGTGGAAAAGCTTTTAGTGCCCATTCATACTTTTTTCAACATCATAAAATTCATACTGGAGAGAAACCCTATGAATGTAATGACTGTGGCAAGGCCTTTAGTACCAGATCATCCTTTATTCAACATGGTAAAATTCATACTGGAGAGAAACCTCATGAATGCCATCAGTGTGGGAAAGCCTTTAGTCACAGTTCTAATCTTAATCATCATCAGAGGATTCATACTGGAGAAAAACCCTATCAGTGTAAAGAATGTGAGAAAGCCTTCAGTAGGCACTCACATCTTATTCAACATCAGAGAATTCACACTGGAGAAAAACCATATGAATGTAATGACTGTGGGAAAGCCTTCAGTGCACGTTTATCCCTTATTCAGCATCAAAGAATTCATACTGGAGAGAAACCATATGAGTG
>JAJPUD010000504.1:251545-404607 GCA_023553655.1 Myrmecobius fasciatus
CTTATTCAGCATCAAAGAATTCATACTGGAGAGAAACCATATGAGTGTATTGAATGTGGAAAAACCTTTAGCCAGAAAGGTCACCTTATTCAGCATCAGAGAATTCACACAGGAGAGAAACCCTATGAGTGTAATGAATGTGGGAAAGCCTTTAGTCAGAGCTTTAATCTTATTCATCATCAGAGAACACATAATGGAGAGAAACCCTATGAATGTAATGAATGTGATAAAGCTTTCAGTGTACTTTCTTCCCTTGTTCAACATCAGAGAGTACATAATGGAGAGAAACCCTATGAATGTAATAAATGTGGGAAAGCCTTTAGTCAGGGTTCACACCTTATTCAACATCAAAGAAGTCACACTGGAGAGAAACCCTATGAGTGTAATGAATGTGGGAAAACCTTTGGCCAAATTTCAACCCTTATTAAACATGAAAGAACACATAATGGTGAGAAACCTTATGAATGTAATGAATGTGGAAAAGCCTTTAGCCAAAGTGCACACCTTATTCGACACAGGAGAATTCACACTGGTGAAAATCCCTATGAATGTAATGACTGTGGGAAAGCCTTCAATGTACGCTCATCACTTATTCAACACCAGAGAATACACACGGGAGAGAAACCTTATGAGTGTAATGAATGTGGAAAAGCCTTTAGTCAGCACTCACAGTTTATTCAGCACCAGAGAATTCACACTGGAGAGAAACCTTATGTTTGTAATGAATGTGATAAATCCTTCAGCGCACGCTTATCACTTATCCAACACAAAAGAATTCACACTGGAGAAAAACCCTATGAATGCAGTGAATGTGGGAAATCATTCCGGCAAAGCTCTCATCTTATTCGACATCAGAGGATTCACAGTGGAGAGCGACCCTTTACATGTGATGAATGTGGAAAAACTTTCAGCCAGAGAATAACTCTTATTAGTCATGAAAAGATTCACAACAGAGAATAATTTTATGAATGAATTTAGTATGCACTCATTTTAAATTCAGCATCACAAAATTCATACTAGGAAGAAAGTCACATTGTGAATGTAATTTGAGAAAATTCTCTTTGCACTCACACACAATTTTGCATTATAAAGCTTACAGTGGAAAGAAATACTGTGAAAAAAACTGTCACTTCATGACTTTTCTACAAATTTAGCTCTCAAATTTTTTTTCACACCCTTCAATATGTTAATCATAGAACTTGTGTACACTGCCACCTGGTGGCAATGGGGGTGTCTAAATTATATATTCTGAATTCCAACATATGTGCCTTCCCTGAGATTCATAAAGTGGCTTTTGGCTCAAGGCCTCACAGATTTAACCATAAATTAACCATAAACCACTTAAGAAAATGGAGTCTCATGGAAATTGAAAGATATGCAACTTTAGACAAATAGTAAACATAATACTTTACATCAAATTTTTGGACATTTTTAATACAAATATCTATATTCCATTTATTATAATTAGTTTCCCCTTCTTTTACCATTGAACTTATCTTTAAAGAAAAAGTACTGGACTTCTTTCACTCAAATGTTTGTTGAAACCAACTTTATTTTTTGTTCAGTTCAGTTTGCTTAAATAATTCCATTGAATGTGAGAATGTTTTATGTAGATTCAAGCTCCACCAGAAGTCATAGCAATTGATGTACTTATCAAATCTGCAAGTAACATTTGGTGAAAGAATCAGCATCCAGAAAGATCCCAATAGTGAAAACTATGGGTTAACGCTAAAGATGAAATTAAATAGAGATTAATTGAAGATCCTGTGTATAGGTTCAAAAAATTCAACTGTATGAGCACAGGGTGAATGAAATCTGGCTTTAACAGCAGTTTATGTAAAAATACCTGAGTGTCTTATTGTACTGCTGCTGCTGCTGCCATTGTTGATGTTTGTCCTTCTTTCCCAAAGAGGACCATGACATTGGGGAAGCGATACCATGACATGCAAGTGAATTATATTTGAGTGAGGAACAGCTGTCCAAGCTCACCAGCTTCACTGTCTCCTCCAGAACCATCTGAGTTCAGTGACAAGATGTAGATCAGGAAGACGGGAGATGGTCCTGGGTGCAGTGAGAGACCTTTTGATGTGAATCACTATTATGTTTCAATAGCCAGAAAAAAATATAATCTTAAACTATATTAATTTGGCATAATGGTCAGAAAAAAGAATGATGGTGCCTCTGTCTTCTGCCCGTCATCAGACAACACATAAAATATAGTGTTCATAGACTATTTAGAAAATTGCATTTATGTTATGAAGAGGGTAGCCAGAGTGATTTGAAACCATATTATCTGAGAAATAAGGAATCTTAGATTTAGGACTAAATCTAAGGTCATATAGTCCAACCCCTCTTCCCATTTTATATATCTAGACATGGGCCTACAGATGGGAAATGACTTCTTCAGGATCACATGGGACAAGGCTAGTATTTGAACCGAAGTTGTCTTCTTTAGATATAGCCTTTGTTCGTCTACATAACCTCCACCTGTGAATGTTTAGCCTGGGAGAAAGATGGGATATGAGAAGAAAATATTATCACTGTCTTAAAATATTTGAAGGGCTGTCATGTAAAAGAAATTTATTATTCTTGGCCCTGGAAAGCAGAACTAATATCAGTAGTTGGATGTTATAGAGCAGGTGTTAGCACAAGAAGTCATTTCCTTCCAATTAGAAAAAATTCTGCCCTAGAAAGTAATAGATTCTCCATATGAAAGCTGGATAACCACTTGGTACAGATGTTATAGAGGAAATTTGTTTTTGGATATTGGTTCTGTGAGTAATCTGAAAAGTTAGACGAGAAAATCTTATTTCATATATGGAGCTGGGAAGAGACATGGGAACTTCTATATACCCGATAAAAAGATAGCATGTTGCACAAACTGGCATTGACACATAGTTTTTGTATTGAAAATTGGTTCATTATGTTTTGAGTAGCAAGTGGAAGAAAGAAATTATAACAAAGGTCTACATATCTATGCAACCACATGACACGGTAAAAAGAGCACTGGGGCTTGGAATTGGCAAATCTAAATTCAAAGCTTGACTTTCACACTTCTTACCTCTATGAGGGAAAGTCACTTCACCCTCTGTTTATTCATGTGTAATACATAGGTGTCACTTATATTGCAGGGTTATAAGCAAAGTGCTTCATGAACCCAAAGGACTATGAAAATTAAAATATGTGCCTACATACATTAGCACTTTAAACATAGAGAACCAAAGACTGACCAACACCACAGTTTTTCTCCTTGAACAGGGTGCAAATTCTTGTTGAGACTTCCACCATGAGGGTAGGATTTTGGTGATTTAGCATGATACTCCTGAAACTGATGGTGGAGACAAAGTCCTTTCTTGCCCCTCCCACCCCCATCCCCAGCACACTGATTTTACTTTTCTTCATTCACTGCTAAAAGTACTCCTGTCTGGAAGACCCCCACTTAGATTCCTCCTCTGCTACTACTTCCCCAAGTATATGTGGCCTTAAATCCTATGTGGTGCTAATGGAGTCAAACTAGAACCATTCCCAATCAGATCAGGAGTGAAACAAGGCTGCCCACTGTCACCATTACTATTTAATATTGTATTAGAAATGTTAGCTTTAGCAATAAGAGAAGAAAAAGAGATAAAAGGAATCAGAGTAGGTAGTGAAGAAACCAAATTATCACTCTTTGCAGATGACATGATGGTATACTTAGAGAATCCTAGAGACTCAACTAAAAAACTACTAGAAACAATTCACACCTTTAGCAAAGTGGCAGGATACAAAATAAATCCACATAAATCATCAGCATTTTTATATATTACCAATAAAGTTCAGCAGCAAGAGATACAAAAAGAAATTCCATTCAAAATAACTGTTGATAGTATAAAATATTTGGGAATTTATCTGCCAAGGGATAGTCAGGAACTATATGAACTAAATTACAAAACACTTTCCACACAAATCAAATCAGACCTAGTCAATTGGAAAAACTTAAAATGCTCATGGGTAGGACGAGCGAATATAATAAAAATGACAATACTACCCAAACTAATTTACTTATTTAGTGCCATACCAATCAAACTCCCAAGAAATTATCTTACAGATCTAGAAAAAATAGTAGCAAAGTTCATTTGGAAAAACAAAAGGTCTAGAATTTCAAGGGGATTAATGAAAAAAAAGGCTGAAGATGGTGGACTTGCTGTACCAGATCTAAAACTATATTATAAAGCAGCGGTCATCAAAACCATTTGGTACTGGCTAAGAAATAGAGTAGTCGATCAGTGGAATAGGATAGAATCACAAGACAAACTAGGCAATAACTATAGCAATTTGGTTTTTGATAAACCCAAAGACCCCAGCTTTTGGGATAAGTATTCACTATTTGACAAAAACTGCTGGGAAAACTGGAAACTAGTGTGGAAGAAATTAGGGCTTGACCCACATCTAACACCACATACCAAGATAAGATTTAAATGGGTTCATGATCTGGATATAAAGAGTGATTTTGTAAACAAGTTAGAGGAACATAATATAGTTTACCTCTCAGACCTGTGGAGATGGAATAAATTTATGTCCAAAGAAGAACTGGAACTTTTAATTGAAAACCAGATAGATAACTTTGACTATATTAAGTTAAAAAGTTTTTGTACAAACAAAATCAATGCAGACAAGATTAGGAGGGAAGCAATAAATTGGGAAATCATCTTTACATTTAAGGGTTCTGATAAAGGTCTCATCTCTAAAATATATAGAGAATTGTCTCATATTTATAAAAATTCAAGCCATTCTCCAATCAATAAATGGTCAAAGGATATGAACAGACAATTTTCAGAGGATGAAATTAAAACTATTTATAGTCATATGAAAAGGTGCTCCAAATCACTATTGATCAGAGAAATGCAAATCAAGACAACCCTGAGATACCACTTCACACCTGTCAGATTGGCTAAAATGACAGGAAAAGTTAATGATGAATGTTGGAGGGGTTGTGGGAAGGCTGGGACACTGATGCATTGTTGGTGGAGCTGTGAACGGATACAGCCATTCTGGAGAACAATTTGGAGCTATGCTCAAAAAGTTATCAAACTGTACATACCCTTTGACCCAGCAGCATTTCTATTGGGCTTATATCCCAAAGAAATCATAAAGGAAGGAAAAGGCCCCACATGTGCAAGAATGTTTGTGGCAGCCCTTTTTGTAGTGGCTAGAAACTGGAAATTGAATAGATGCCCTTCAATTGGAGAATGGCTGAATAAATTATGGTATATGAATGTTATGGAATATTATTGTTCTGTAAGAAATGACCAGCAAGATGATTTCAGAGAGGCCTGGAGAGACTTACATGAACTGATGCTGAGTGAAATGAGCAGAACCAGGAGATCATTATACACGGCAACAACAGTACTATATGACGATCAATTCTGATGGACATGGCTCTCTTCAACAATGAAATGTTTCAAACCACCTCCAATTGTTCACTGAAGAAAGCCATATACACCCAGAGAGAGGGATGCGAAATGTGGACCACAACATAACATTCTCATACTCCTTGATTGATGTTTGCTTACATTGTGTTTCCTTTATCTGATATATTGTTTGTGTAGATAAGATTTTTCTTGCACACCAATGATACGTTTGGAAATATGTATACATATATTCGATTTGCCAATATTTTAACATAATTAACATGTAGTGGATATCCTGCCATCTAGGGGAGGGGTGGGGAGTTGGGGGGAAAAATTTGTAACGGAAAGCTATGTAAGGGTTATTGTTGAAGAATTACCCACACATATGTTATGCAAATAAAATAAAAATTTAAAAAAAAAAATCCTATGTGGTGCTTCAGTTTTGTGGATTAGCATCCAATAAGGTGATGTATATAATATATGTTTTACAGACCTTAAAGGGCTACATAAAGGTAAGCTGCCATTTTGCTTATAAAGGGGCTGTTCAACAGGTAATTTTCATCTCTTCTCTTCTGAATTTATAGGCATCAATATTGTGAGGGCCTTAACAGTTATCTTGGCATATCTAGCTTCAGTTCTGTTTTCTTGCAACTGTATCCTTAATTTATTTGTCCTAGGGCTCATAATGTCTTTAGGCAGTTGTCTTTTACTCATTCATTCTAGGTACATCAACTTACATCCATATACTTTTGGAAGAAAAAACCTTACAGCCCAAGATGGATGAATAGAGATAGAATCTGAAGGTAGAACTTAGGTAGCGAGTTGTAAAATAAGGAAATGATAAATGATTCCCTAATCCTGAGATCATTAGGGCATCTGAAAGCAGTTCCAGGGATTTTGATGCCAAAGTCCTGGAAGCCTTAGAACAAAGGACAAATCCCAAGAGGTACAGACAATTTTAATTTTAAGAGGGAAGATAAAATATGAATTCTGTGTAAGATTCAGGTTAGATTAATTGGAAAAAAAGAAAAAAGATTAATGGAGATATGGTCAAAAGGGCACTAGATTTGGAATCAAAATATCCAAGTTAAGATTCTAGCTAACTAATAGAATAACTGGCATGTAGCACCTTAGGCTTTGCAAAGTGTTTTAACATCCATTAGTTCTCAAAACAACCATATGAGCTAAATATTGTAGGCATTAATAACAATATTCAAAAAGCATTTATATAACACTTTTAAGAATTGCAAAGCATTTCACAACAACTCTGGAAGTCAGGTACTTTTGTTATCTCCATTTTACAGAGGCGGAAACTAAGACAGGAAGGTCAAATCACCTCCTCAGAGACACATAACTAGTAAATATCTGAATTCAAATGTCTCTGACTCTAGGTCCAGCACTCTATTCACTGGCACCTCACTGCCATTACATATGAGGAAATTGAGGTTTATGGAGGCTGTGATTTGAATTAAGATACTTAACTAGTCAGGATTTGAATCCAGGTCTTTCTGATTCTAAATCCTGCACATTTTCCACTACAGCACTGAGTCACCCATATGACTTTGGGCAAGTCATTTACTCCCGTCTTAGTTTTCTCATTTGCAAAAGGAATGGAATTAGACTACATGATTTCTAAAGGTTCCACTTTTATATTTTGCATGCCTTAAGATATGCTCAATGTATCTTAGGTAAATTCTTTCATTAGAAAGTTGCTTTAGCGGCAGCTAGGTGGTTCAGTGGATAGAGCACCAGTCCTGAAGTCAGGAAGACCTGAGTTCAAATCTGGCTTCAGACACTTAACACGTCCTAGCTAGGTGACCTTGGGCAAGTCACTTAACCTCAACTGCCTCAGCAAAAAAAAAAAAAAAAAAGTTGCTCTAAAATGGGGGCTCTTAATTAGAGTTTTGTGAATTTTTTTAGATGATTATAATTGGTTTTATTATCCTATACATTTTATTTTATGTAGGTTAAAAAATTCCCCAAAAGGTGTCCATTTGTTTCACCAGGCTGACAAAATGCCATTCTAAAATAAAGCATTTGTTTTACTGTTGAAACTCATAATCTCAGAGTTCAAAAGTTTTCAGAGGCAGAGCCCTCAAGCACAAAAATTGAGGGCATTGGCAACACAATCCTTCAGCAATGTAGAAAAAAAAACTGAGCTTAGCAACTGGTTAGTAAGAATAATTAAAAAAGGAAACTTCCAGATAGCTGACCTGTAGCCACTTCCCAGTGAGTTCTTTGATGTTTCTGCACCATCATCCTATTTTCTAGGTCATTGATATGTCACAGACACAAAAATTACTAGTTATAACTTATCAGAAGTCATCTCTAACCTGTTGTTGAACTGGAATCCTTCAGGGGGTGGAGAACTCGACATTCTCAGGCAGTCCATTTCATTTGGGACTCCTATGCTCTTATTAGGAAAATTTTCCTTAGGTTGAAACAATGCCCCCACTGTAGCCTCTACATATTCCTTCTATTTCTGCACCTCAGGGCCAAGCAGAACAAGGAAAAAGCTGTTCCAATTTGAACGTTTCTTTTAAAGATTATTTTTAAAAGAGTGGGGGGGGGAGACTGGAGAAGCATTCTAATTTCAACCATCTTAATGGTTTTTGCTTTGCTACTCAGGCTGTCTGGCCATGGTATTTTACAGATACCAACAGCAGTATACCTAAAGAACAGGAGCAACCACTTAAATAAGCTGTTATGAACCAGTTATGACATTTACTTAAGCTGTCCAAAAGTCCAACCAACTTAATCAGTCTTCACTCAAAGCCCCAGGAGCTTCATTCTCACATGCAAATTTCTAGTTAGGCTTGCCCACAGTTATTAGAACTGCCAAGAAGAAAGGGGAATATTCAGGGTCTCAGTGTCTTTTTTTTTTTTTTAAGTTTTCTGTTCCAAGATTCCATCTTGCCTTCCCAAGATGAGGTAACAACAAAAAAAAAAAGAAAGAAAAGAAAAGCAAGAGCTAATGGTATTTGGAGCATAAATGCTGGAGACAGCTACTCAATTAGGAGGAGCTATTTTTAATGTTTTATTTTAAGATTATTCCCATTTTTCTCCCCATCTGCTCTTCTTAGCTCTGACTTCATATACAAACAAGACTGAATTTACAGCCTAATGTCAGTTTTGTAGTTTTGCAATGCCTCTCCTCTTTGTATTGTGTTACTGGAACCTCTTTTTCATTACTTCTTGAGTGTTAGATTTTGTCATATTATTCTTGTCAGAAAGTTGATAAGGAGTGGACTCTTTCTGATTTTCATCTTTATTACATTGCTTAATTGTAATGTCAAACTTTGCAAACTTTATATTGCATAATTGCAATTTTTGCAATTTCAAGGATTTAGAAAGCTGGAAACTTCTGTAGATGGTAAAAACTTTTTGGTTATATTAACCCAATTTGAAACTGAGTTCCCAGCTTAGGGATAGACAGAAGAGAAACTGATCACAAAAGCATCAGCAAGAGCTCCATATGCCCAGGATGTCGGGGAAAGGACAATTTATAGTCCTTGCACTGCTCACAGCCGTAAGAACCTTAGGGGAGGAAGAAGGGATCCTTTCTCTGACTCCAAAATTGTAGAGAATATTAAGGGCCCTGGAGATTTCTTCCAACCAGAGAAACCAAATGGCTTCATTTGGGAGAATACTCAGGCTCCAAGAATAAACAAGGGATAGTCTGAATCTACATTTACAGACTTCTGTTATGGTCAGTGATGTAGGCAAAATAATTACCTTTCTGCTGATCATGCTTCATGATCTCATAAATGGAAACTTCCCAGCTGAACCTTGAAGCAATTAGGGATAGTAAAATTTAGCATCTGTTTCTTAAAGGCTTTGGTAATGTTACAGAATAGGGTTGTAAAAATGTTAGGCATTACATTTCAAAAACTAGGAAACCATTCATTATATGTCTAAAGTAGAGCCAAGTGGAATAGTTTCCATGAGCAATGGTAATGCAGCTGGAAGGGATCCAGTGGCCTTTCAAGCAGATTAGAAAGCAAAGACAGTCCAAGTGTTATACTGACATATCCATTAATATTAAAAGAACCAAAAAAAGGCCTTCCAAGAATTTCTGAGAAGTCCTGACCCTGCCCCCATTTTGGAAGATCCTAGGATATCCAGGTTGATGTGAGAAATAACTCTTACATTGCTTTCTCCACTGAGACACAAGTAGGTAAATAACAATTAACACTATCCAAAAATGGATTGCAATAATTTAGATCTTTGTAGCTAAAGAGAATTACAACCCTATTGATCAAACATATATTAGACTATTTGATAATGACAGGGAAAATTTTGGCTGGTGTTTTAGTGGGAATCTCTTAAAATTTGTCTTATTGCTGTCCCATCTCAAAACTACCACAATTCTCACTCTGCTTCTCCACTCCCATGAAGGAAAGATTAAATCAAGATTGGACTCACTTTAAAAACATTGTACATCCTCTATGTAGTATGTTTTCTCCTGTATAGTATAAAAACTTTAATATTATACTGTATAATTGATAAAAAAATGTTTACTCCCAGAACAATAACACACTTTAAGTCCATTTGGAAGTATGACAAAATAGAAATGGTAACTAATGGTTAATATTTTGTTATTTGGTAGCAGAAAGGATATTTCTTCCCTTCATGTAGTATAGTCATCTCACTGTTCTGTCCTTGTAAGAATCACATCTGGAGTACAGTCTAGCTATAGGAATCTCATTTTAAAAAGGAGGCATCAATAAGTTTGGAGAGTGTTCAGGGGAGAGGAACCAAGAAAATGAAGGACTTTGAGATCATGTATGTCAGTATTAATTGAAAGAGATATTCCAGCCATCAAAGAAGGAAAAAAGCTACCAAGTGTCTGAAGAGTTGTCATGTAAAAAGAGGATTGGTCTTGTTCTTCTTGGATCCAGAGGGCAGAACTAGGAGAAATGGATACAAAACACACAGAAGCTGTTTTTTGTATTAAAAAAAAACTATTTATTAGAGTGATCCAAAACTGGAATGGGAAGACTCCAGTGGTAGAGTTCCCTCACACTAGAGATCTCTGATCACTTGTTGAGAATGTCGGCGGGAATTCCTGCTCAGGAATGAATTGGAAGGGACCTCAGAGGAAATCTAATCTACAACTTCTACTTACTGCTTCTAGTTCTGCCTTCAAGGCAGACAGAACAAGTTGAATCCCTAGTTCAGGCCTTCTTACCTCTCATCTAATATATTAGCCTCCTAATTGGCAATTATCTTTCCTTCCTCCACCCCCAACTCATCCCTTCTTCCAAATTTCCCTAGTTCTTTTGTGACTCTACTATTTTTCTCTTTATTTTTTAAAAATAGAGGCCTGTTCTGATTTCAGAAAGGCCTGGAGAGACTTACATGAACTGATGTTTAGTGAAGTGAGTAGAACCAAGAAAACATTGTACACAGAAACAACAAGATTATACAATGATCAATGCTGATGTACTTGGTTCTTTTCAACAATTAGGTGATTCAGGCCAATTGCAGTGGACTTGTGATGAAGAGAGCCATCCTTAACCAGAAGGAGGACTGTGGGGACCAAATATAGATCACAACATAGTATTTTCACCATTAAAAATATATATATAGCAATATATAGTTTGGTTTTTTCAATTATATTTTTTAATTACTGCAAATTTATTTCCTCTCTATTCCCACATCCCCCTACCACATAGCAAAATAAAACAAAAAACAACCAACCCTTGTAACAAATATATATAATTGAACAAAACAAATTCCCATAGTGACCATGTCCAAAGTATGTCTCATTCTGCCACCTGAGTCAATCACTTCTCTGTCAGCAGACAGGTAGCATACTTCATTATGAGGTAGCTAGTTGGTGCAGTGGATAGAGCATTTGATCTGAAGTCAAAAAGCCCTGAGTTCATATTTGCCTCAAATACTTGCTATACTGGGGCAGCTAGGTGGCACAGTGGTTAGAGCACCAGCCCTGAAGTCAGGAGGACCTGAGTTCAAATCTGGTGTCAGACACTTCCTAGCTGTGTGACCCTGGGCAAGTCACTTAACCCCAATTGCCTCAGCAAAAAGCAAAAAAAAAAAAATACTTGCTATACTGATGTGACCCCTGAGTAAGCCACTCAATCTCTCTCTGTCTCAATTTCCTCATCTATAAAGTAGAAATAATAATAGCACCTATCTTCCAGAGTTATGCACAGATAAAATGAAATGTCTGTAAGGTACTTTGTAAATCTTGAAGTACCACCTAAATGCTCATGTCTATTATGATTGACATTATTTATTGGTCCTCTGAAATTTGGATGGTCACTGCAGTGATCAGAATTCCTGATTCTTTCAGAGTTGCTTTTCCCCTGCTCCCTTATTTTCTATCCTTCCCCACTCTCCTTAGGGCAACAAGATGGGAAGAACAACCAGAAGGGTCATCCATCCTCCATTTCTTTCCCAGACACCATGAGGCAGCTGGGTAAGAAGAATAGCATGACTGCTCACACCAAATAAATGAGCTCAGGTCCACTATTATCACACTTCTATAAATATGGAAGACCACTAAGTCTTACCTTTTGCCCTGCTACCAGATTTTAAGTTTCTCTGGGTCCAACTATCAACCCTATTACTTCAACCTACAGCTCCCTAGGTATTGCCATCTGACCTGCTAATATATATGCCCACCCCACTGTAGGTACCCTTCCTGTTTCACTTTAAGTCCATTTGGGAGTATGACAAAATAGAAATGGTAACTAATGGTTAATATTTTGTTGTTATTTGGTAATGGAAAGGACATTTCTTCCCTTCATCTAGTATAGTCATCTCACTGTTCTATCCTGGTAGGAATCACATCTGGAGTACTGTCTAGCAATAGGCATCACATTTTTAAAAGGGGCATAAATCACTATCACTAGACTACCTTACTACTATCTCTCTTGCTCCTTGAGCAAGACTGCCTTGCTCTTCTAAACCGACTGCCTTGAAAATTCAGCATAAACTCCTCTCTCAGACCTTCTGGTGTTTTGCTTTCCTGGCCTTTTGAAACTCACAGTGATAGACAGTTCCAAATCTTTTCAACTAGTAATAGAAATAGATACAGCAGAGACAGAAGCAATAGTAGAGTCTTCCAGCTTAATAACAACTCCAGGGAACCCAAGACCCCTTTACCACTAAGAAGGCCATAATACCTCATACTCCTTCTCCAATGACAAGTCTAGAAAGCCCACACCAAAATACTTGTGTTTTTTTGAATACATCTCAGTTCCAGCTTCATAACCAAAGAGCATCCTTTCATCAGATGACTAGCAGATTTGAACCAGTTATGATACATTTGTACATGCTCCAAATCTGCCTAAGGAACTTTCAGTGTACATCATCATGCCTTTCAGGAAGCAGGCTTCCCAGTCTCTTCCACATGGGATTCTGTATCATCTCCCCCTTCCCCACCTATCATATTTGCAAAGAACACTTCATTTTTTCTAATGGAAAATGCAAAGGCATTCCTCCAACTCTTTCATCTCAAAACCACTGGCACTTCACATATACATGTTTGTTATCTGGCACAAGTAAATAAGAAAATAGTTCTCTCTATAGATCAATGTTAAATTTTCCATGAATTTCATATTTGAAGACTAATTTCTCTTCCACTTGACAACCTTTAAAATACTAAAGATAGGGGCAGCTAAGTGGTACAGTGGATAGAGCATCACAATCTAATAAACTAGGAATTGGAACTGATCTCATTATCATCCTGTCCCCCTCAAATCCTACCCTTTTCCCAACTTCCTGTTTCTGTTGATACCACCAGCTATCCTAACCCAAATGCTTGGAATCCCTTTTAATTTCCTCCTCATCTTTCTTCCCCCCTTTCTTCAAATACAAAAAGTTGTTGGGGAAAGTTTTTTATTCCTTTTTTTTCTTTTTTTTTTGAGTCCAGAATAACCACTTTAATCATGAGAAAAATCACATAACTGACTGAAGTTTTTCTTAGGGTGTGCTAATTTAGCTGAGACTCCCAGTTATTTTAAACTAGACTGGGCAAAAGAATTTCCCCTACTCCAGTGTTTTTTGATAAATTACATCTTGTGAGATTTTTTTTTGATTATCTTTGAAATGTAAATTCCACCAGCATATCTTTGATATATAAATCTTAAAAAATATATATCTTTGAAATGTAAATTTTACAAGTGTATCTGTAAGAAATAAATTTTTACTTTCTTTCTGACAGTTGCAAATTCCTTTCTCCTTCCAACAGTTATAAATACAGAATTCTCCTTTTTTTTTCTTTCTCTGATGTAATTGGAGACTATAAGTTTTAATATATCTTTGTTCATGCATCAGAGTTAATTAAGAACTCTGGACATAGGCTGAAGTTTATAACAAACCTGGTTTTAGCTGAAGTTTATAACAAACCTGGTTTTCACCTTCTAGATCTCTCTTTGTTAATAATTTCAATTGACAGCAATACCTATCAAGGAATATAGTTATTTCCATAGCATGATTGACAAATCTTGTTGATTTCAAATCTCTACAATATTTCTCACATCTTTCCCCTCATTTTCATGAATTAGAATGTCAGTGGTGTCAATCTCAAATAGAAATGGAATCTTACTGGGTATATTGACTTAGAAAACTATAAATTAACATTATCTACCTTGTATAGTATTTTTTTTGGTTAAAATTACTATCAGTGGTTTCAAAAAATTGGCAACAAAAAAACTATGAAATTAGTAAGACATTGTATTCTATTTTTTCTATAAGACTTTGTGTCTATTCAATCATAATATTTCATGCAATACTAAAAATAGTAAAATATGAGTATATACTCGGTATATATGACGTTGATTTTGTCTACAGAAAGTTTTTTGCTTATTTGTTATACTTATGCTACATAGTTTTCTTAAAGCCAAAGATCAAAATGACAATATTTTTGGACTTGTGGACCCCTTGCAACTGTGAAGACCCAAGGAGTCCATAACCCAACCCAGTGGGAACTAGAGTCTAGAATTTGCAAGTCTTTCTTCCTTCCCTTACTCTATCCCATTATAGTCTGGGCTCCTTAAGAACAGAGAGAGTGTGTTGTTTAATCTTTGGATCTTAAGAACTCATTACAGGTCCTCAAACATATTCATAAGCAATAAATATTTGTTGAAATGAACTGAGCAGCCCCCAATTGATAGTGAAGTCCAAGGGGGAAAGGGAGGTAGTTGTGCTGATGAATGAATAAACTGTTGTAACTGAGTGGATAAGTAGCTCAAATGAAATATTTATTTACAGAATAACAAAAGAGAGGACAAATTCAGAAAGCCTAAGAATCGAGATAATTTAAAATGCATATAGCAAATAAAGACTCGATAGTACTCAAATTTTCCTAAATGATCTAATTGAATTTTTATTACCCTGGCCAAATCCATAGCCATTATTTTTCTCTCAGTGCTCAACTTTGTCATTCAGCTTCCTTCTTGTTTCCACACTGAAAATGCCCATGTTGTATTTATATGTGGCAAATTTTATTCATGAAAACAATTTTATAATGTTGGTGGTCTTCATTCCTCTCAACTCCCCTGGAAAATGACTGTCATATCTATTGACTATCCTCTCTGCCTTGGAATCAGACAGTAGATCAACAAGGTCAGTCAGTAAATATCTATTAATTACCTACTGTATGCAAGGCAAAGAAAGACAAAAGGCAGTCTCTGCTTTCTAGGATCTCAGTCTAATGAGGGAGACAACATGCAAATCATCAAGTAGAAACAAACAATATACAAGATCCTCTCTCTCTTTACTTAAATTCAAAATTAATCCATAATCCGGATTTATCTGGATTAGAAAGAGTAAATCTTTTTTTAATAGTATTTTATTTTTTGGAATACATACAAAGAAAGTTTTCAATACTCACCTTTGCAAAACATTGTGTTCTAAATTTTTTTCCCTCTCCTCTCCCCAAGATAGCAAGCAATCCAATCTAGGTTAAACATGTGCAATTCTTCTAAACATATTTCTATATTTGCCATGCTGCACCAAAAAAATCAAATCAAAAGGGGAAAAATATGATAAAGGAAAGAAAATCAAGCAAACAACAACCAAAAAAAGTTTAAAATGCTATGATCCACATTCAGTCTTCATGGTTCTCTCTCTGAATGTGCATGGTACTCAGTTGGAACTGCCTTGAATCACCTCACTATTGAAAAAAGCCAAGTCCCCATAGTTTATCACCACACAATCTTGTGACTGTGTATAACTTTCTCTTGGTTCTGCTCACTTCGTTCAACATCAGTTCATATAAGTCTTTCCAGACTTTTCTGAAATCAGCCTGCTCATCATTTCTTATAGAACAATAATATTCCATTACATTCCTATTCCATAACTTATTTAGCCATTCTCCAACTGATGGGCATCCACTCAATTTCCAGCTCTTCACCACTATAAAAAGAGCTGCTACAAACATTTTTGCACATGTAGGTTTTTTTCCCAGAAAGAGTTAGTCTTTCAAATCAGGTTCTTACAAATCACTATTAAGCTAATTAATTTCCCTCTATACTCAATTGTAAGAATTAATTGAATTTTCAATGAATTGAATTTTCAATCTGGAGAGACTTACAGAAACTGATGCTAAGTGAAATGAGCTGATGTAATGCTCAGGGAGAAACTGAGGCAGTATCACACAGTGGAAATTAGGTAAGGCTTTATTGATGTTAATTGAGAGTTCAGAATCCAGAGCTATGGATCAGGACTAGTGGGACTCATGTCTCAAAGCACACAGTCCAGCCCAGATTCTGACAGCACGTCAGCCGACTGAATACAAAGTACTCAGCACCTCTGCTCGGGAATACTAGTTTTATAATCTCCATGGCCGAGGGGAAACAAAGAACTCATGGGAACAGCTGAGCACATCTGGTGTCCAAGGGCACCATAAATTCAGTTCTGACAGGTAGGAGTAAGAAGCCTTGGCAAAGAAGACTACTCGTCTGGGTCACATTCTGGGTCACATAGATAAGGGGTAGGTTGAGGCTGACCATCTGGAGGTTTTATGATTCCTTTGGAATGTGAGTCCAATTATTTCTGAAGGTCAGGAAGTGGGGATTACTATTCTGGGACAGAGCAATTAAGGGAGACTGAAACAGCAATTAAGGGAGACTGATACTGCAACTGAGGGAAACTGAGACAGGCACAACACTAGTTGAGATCATTATACACGGCAACAAGACTATAGGATGATCAATTCTAATGGACGTGGCTCTCTTCAACAATGAGATGATTCAAACCAGTTTCAATTGCTCAATGATGAAGAGAGCCATCTACACCCAGAGAGAGGACTGTAGCAACTAAGTGTGGACCACCGCATAGCATTTTCACTCTTTCTGTTGTTTGCTTGCATTTTGTTCTTTCTCAGTTTTATTTTCCTTTTTTAATCCGATTTTTCTTGTGCAGCAAGATAACTGTAACTATGTATACATATATTGGATTTAACATATCTTTTAACATATTTAACATGTATTGGACTACCTGCCATCTAGGGGAGAGGGTGGGGGGAAGGAGGGGAAAATTTGGAACAGAAGGTTTTGCAAGGTTCAATGTTGAAAAATTACCCATGCATGTTTTGTAAATAAAAAGCTTTCATAAAAAAAAAGAAAAAAGAAAAAAGAAAGATGTATGCCTAGAATTTGGAAAGTGATCAAAAAAATTACATAGAGATGTGGAATAAATCTTTACAGAGGTTGTATTTGTGGGAATAAATTACACTGCCATAGGAGAGTCAAGAGAAAAGGAGGCAAGGAAAAACCTTTGGGAAATACTTATATTAAGGAAACAAAAATAGAAGCTGAGGCCTAAAGAGAGAAAATTACTTGCTTATGGCCAAAGAACTTTGGGATTGGATGGGGTGGAATTGAATTAAAAGTCATGATAAAGGCAAAAAAGAGATCCAGTAAGAGTGAAGCACTAGGAGAACTGAAAAATGAGATTGTCTTGGTCACTGTAAAGTGACTAAAGGTAATCAAGATAGAGTGGAGACAGAGATTATAGAGATTGAGATGGTAAATTATGCAATCTGAGAAGAAATGAGCAATGAGACCAAGTTAAAGAAATCATCAGTATAAGTATTTAAGTTCCTAAAGCTAATAGCATATCATAAGGTACAAAGAAAGTGAACTTAGGAATCAGAGAATTTAGCTGAGGTGCTAAGATGGCTTCAAACAGAAAGCAGGAATGAGTTGTAATATGAGTCTAAAGATTTTCAGAAAGAAGATCCCATCTGGCCAAATCCAAAATGTAGACAGATTGTGTGGAAATGCTTCTCTCCCCTTCTAAATGACTTAAAAATAAGTTTTGAAGATCTATGGCTCACACCAAAACTTTAATAGAAGTAAAAGCTTTTGGCATCTTCTCAGAAAGTGTTCTGTAACTAATGATCCAAATCTTGCCACAATCATGAGAGGAGTAATTAACAAAATAAATATAAGTTGCTGTACATATTCCATTGCCAAATATTAACAAGAAATCTATACCAAGAGTATAGAATCAGAGATAGAATTCTGGAAGCAATCTAATTCAGTCTCTTCATTTTAGAAATGAGAAAATGATCCAGAAGTTTTTCCTTTGTCCTTATCCTAAATCAGAAGTTCTTAACTTTTTTTTTTGTCACAGACCTATTGGGCAGTTTGGTAAATACCACGGATGCCTTCTCATAATAATTCTTTAAAATTCACAAATGAAAGATATATTAAATTTCAGTTAGTTCAAATAATGATTTAATTTTTTTTCTCATCCAAGTTTAGAGACACTCTGAAGTCTATCTATACCTTGGGCTCCCATGAACCCTAGCTTAAGTCCCCTTGCTTTAAATGTATTTTTTCTCAAGAATTTTATGGACATACTTTTTCTTGATACATGAGATACACTATTGTGACTGAGATGTACCACATGATATTTGCCAGAAGTCGAATTTCTCCATCCTATCCACCCCATTCTCTGATGAATAATCTTACTTCAGATGTTACCGTCTCATTTATTTTATTTTTGGAACCTTTTCTTCATTTTGGATTTCCTGATTCCTGGTGGTACAAAAAGGGTATTTTAAGAATAGCCTTTCCCACACTTATCATTCTTTTCTTTTTTGCTGAGGCAATTAGGGTTAACTGACTTGCCCACAATCACACAGCTAGGAAGTTTTAAGTGTCTGAGACCACATTTGAACTCAGGTCTTCCTGACTTCAGGGCTGGTGCTGTATCCACTGTGCTATCTAGCTGCCCCACACTTATCATTCTTTTCAAACATGGCAAAAACATTTATTAAAAAACTAATTTTTACATAGCACTGGGATAAAGAGAGCTACAACTTGAAAATGGCCACAACTTGAGTTTGCAATTATTTATGGGGTAAAGTCAAATGGCTTTGTTGGTACTTTGCCAATTGATTAATTGACAAGGCTATTATTTGATGTGAAATTTATGGTGTTGAAAGAGGGGGAAGCTAAGATTAAAGGCTTTTCCACATCCACTGAATTTATAGGGCTTCTCTCTAGTATGACTTCTGAGATGCACAGTTGTATTCTTCTGCTGAAGGTTTTCATACATTCAAAAGGTTTCTCTCCAGGATGAATCTTCTTATGCTAAATGAAGTCTAAGTATACAAAAAAGACTTTCCCACATTCATTGTACTAACAGGGTTTCTTACCATTATGTATCTTTGATAAAAACAAGATTAGGACTTTGACAAAAGACTTTCACATATTCATTACATGTATGTAATTTCTCTCCAGCATGAATTCTTTGATGTTGTATATATATATCACATGCTTTCTGGTTAAAAACTTTGCTACATTCATTACTTTTTTATAGGGTTTCACTCCAATAAGATGTCCCTCCCACTCTCTAGCTGAAAGCTTAACTATGCTAATTACATTCTTAAAATTTCTCTATAGTGTGAATTCTTTGATATTGAATAAACTAAAGTTTTCCCATATTTGTCACATTCACTGGGATTTTCTCATATAAATTCTATGATGTTTAATAAGTCTAAATGATCACTGAAGGTTTTTCCAGATATATTGCATTAATATGATCTCTTACCACTGTGTGTTTTCTGATGTTTAATAAGGGCTGACATCTGGCTGAAAGTTTTCCCACATTCCATACATTCATACGTTTTTTCTCCAGCATGAACTCTTTGGTGTTGAATAAAGACTGAGTGCTCATTAAAGGCTTCACCACATATATTACACTCATGGGATTTTTCTCTTGTGTGTATTCTTTGGTGCTGAATAAGATTAGAACTCTGGGTAAAGCCTTTTCCACATTTGTTACATTCATAAGGCTTCTCCCCTGTGTGAATTCTATGATGTTTAATAAGGCATGAACGATTACTGAAGGTTTTTTCACACTCATTACATTCATAGGGTCTCTCTCCAGTGTGAATTCTATGATGTTGAGTAAGGGATGAACGAGCACTGAATGCTTTCCCACATTCACTGCAATGATAGGGCTTCTCACCAGAATGAATTCGTTGATGATAAATAAGGCATGTACTCTGACTGAAGGCTTTCCCACATTCATTGCATTCATAGGGTTTCTCTCCACTATGTATTCTCTGATGTTTGATAAGGGTTGACATCTGGCTGAAAGTTTTCCCACATTCCTTACACTCATAGGGTTTTTCTCCAGTGTGAACTCTCCGGTGTTGAATAAGGACTGGGCGGTCACTAAAGGCTTTCCCACATATATTGCACTCATGGGGCTTTTCTCCAGTATGAATTCTTTGATGGCAGATAAGGCGGGAGACATGATTGAAGGCTTTCCCACATTTACTACATGCATAAGGCTTCTCGCCATTATGAATTCTCTGATGTTGACTAAGGGAGGAACTTGAACTAAAATTTTTCCCACATTCATTACAAGTGAAGGGTTTCTTTACATTATGTGTTCTTTGATAATGAATAAGACTATAATTCTGATTGAAGGTTTTCTCATATTCACTACATTTATATGGCTTCTCTACATTATGAATTCTCTGATGTAAGGTAAGATGTGCATTCTGGTTAAAGGCTTTCCCACCTTCCTCATATTCATAGAACTTTTCTGTTTGATTGTTTTTCTGATGTCCAATAAGGTTAGAGATCTCCCTGAAATCTTTCCTGAATTCAATTTGCTTATAGGATTTTTCTTCAGCATGAATTATATGGTACTGAATGAGATTGGAACTGTGACAGAAGGTTTTTCCACAATCAGTATATTCATAGGACCTTCCTCCAATGGAAACTGTTTGATTTTCATTAAGGATTGAGCTCTGACTGAAGCCTTTCTCAGATTCATTATGTTCATAAGTAATTTTAGATAGGTTGGTACTTTCATGGTTGCTAAGCTGTGAATTCCATTTAAAGCACTGGTTATATGTATCACATTGAAAGGATTTCTCTTCTGTAGAACCTCTCTGATTTGAACTTAGGCTGAAGTTTCTCCCCAATTCAGTATATTCATGACTTTTCTCTTCAGGGGGTGCTCTCATTACCACAGACTTAAAACCATTCTCCTGGGAAAGAGAATTCTTTAGACTTTCCTTTGTGGTCTTTTCCAATTGTCTCACTAAACTTCCTATATATCCATCAGGTTCACTAAATTCAGGGCCTTGGGAAACATCCTGGGAGAGTCTATCTGATATTATCCACTGTGATTCCACCTCTTCAGGAATTTCTTCCTTTGGATTTAACTCCTTGTACTCATTTCCATTATCACAATCTGAAAAAATAAGCACAAAATATAAAGTTTCACCTGATGTTTATTCTGGCAGAAAGAAAGTTGCTAGAATGCAATGGGCATATCCCAAAGAAAATTAGCATTGAACTGCCAAGATGATGGCAGGTTGCTGACAATATGCCAGCTCAGAGAGTGAACAGATATTCATACACATAGATGAGAGTGATATAAAGTACTATTAAGTACCCATACTATAAAGAATGGGCAGACACCCCATGCAACCTGCATGATACATCATGTAAATAGGCATATACAAGATACATACTGAATAGATAGAAGGTAACTTTAGAGGTAAAGATACTAGTAGCTAACGGGGACCAGGCAAGATCTCCTTGACTTGGATCTTGAAAGAAGTCATAATTTCTAAGAGTTGGAAAAGAAAAGGGAAATCATTCCAGCCATGTGGTACAGCCAATGAGAAGATATAGAAAAAGCAGATCTTATAGTTGTGTATAAAGAAGAGCAAAGAAAATTAATAGTATGATAAGTATGTAGAGCAGGGGTCTGCAAACTATGGCCCAAGGGCCAAATCTGACCCACCACCTGTTTTTGTCTGGCCTGTGAGCTGCCAGTCCTGCCACAAAATATAGAGAAGAACATTATGTATTAACACAGAAAGAGGGCATGCCCATAGATTTTAAATTTTATGCTAGAGCTAATAAAGAGCCATTGAAGTCTTTGGATACAGGGGGATAATGACCTATGTATCTGGAAAGAAACTCTGAAAATTGTGTGGAAGTTAGCGTGGGGAGAGATGAGGCCAAACTGAATATTGAAATAGTCCAAGATAGAGGTCTTGAACCAGGGAAGTAGATATGTAAATAGCTTTAAAAAAGGCAAATGAGAGAGATGTTATAGGGAAAGGAATTATGAGATTTGGCAACTGATTGCATATGTGGAGTGGGAGAAGATGATGCCATGGTTTGAACCTGAGTGACTAGAAGAACTGGGATCATTAATAATAATACTACAGAAGACATATAGATTGGGAGAAAAGATAATGAATTCTGTTTTAAATATGCATCTGATGGGCATGGTTCTCTGCAACAATGAAATGTCTCAAACCAGTTCCAATTGTTCAGTGAAGAAAGCCATATACACCCAGAGAGAGGGATATGAAATGTGGACCACAACATAACATTTTCATGATCTCTATCGATGTTTGCTTGCATTATATTTCCTTTCTCTGATTTTTTTTCTTGTAGATACGATTTTTCTTGCACAACAATGATAAGTGTGGAAATATGTATATATATATTCGACTTGTCAAGTATTTTAACATAATTAACATGTAGTGGATTTCCTGCCATCTAGGGGAGGGGAGGGGGCTGGGGGTAAAATTTGTAATGGAAAGCTTTGTAAAGATCAATGCTAAGGAACTACCCATACATATGTTATGCAAATAAAAAGCTTTAATTAAAAATAAATAAATAAACATGCATCTGAGATGTCTATAGGAACTAAATTGTTTGAAATGTCTAATAAACAATTGATGAAACAGCACAATAACTTAGGAGAAAGAGAGAAAAACTGAATAAATGGATCTGATTTTCATCTGCATAGAGATGATAACTGGGCTAATGAGATAAGAGAATATAAAAAAAAGGATCTAAGACAGCACCTTCGAAGAATTACCCACAGTTGATGGGTGTGATATAGATGAAAAACTAAAAAGGAGAATGAAAAACAGACAGGTAAGAAGAGAACCAAAAGAAAGTGGTTACAAAAATCCAGAGAGAAAGTATCCAGGAAAAGAAAGTAATCAACCACTGTTGCCATTAGAAGCCATCTCTCTCAAGCAAGTAAATCATATAATTGATGACTAAGGAGATTCCTGGGTTCTTGCAGGGTCTTTTTTGTGGCAATTGATCAAATGAGATAATATTTGTAAATGAGATAATATTTATCTGACACTTAGTAGGCCCTTAACAAATGCTCATTCCCTTTTTCCTTCCCAATTACTTTATATTAACTATGTTAGAAATTCTAAAATGGCTAGCCCTAGTAACAAACCTAGGTGATTTTCCCTTGCATACTGACTTCTGGTCTCAATGTTTAACTGAAATAGTTCTTATTAGAGTTACCAATGCTCCCTTAATTGCCAAATTGAATGTCCTTCTTTTCTCAGTCCTTACTTTTCTTGATCTTTCTACAGTATTTGATCCTACTGACTACTTTCTCTTCCTGGCTACTTTCTCTCTGGATTTTTGTGACTGCTTTCTCTTGGTTTTCTTCTTACCTGTCAACTTTTCAGTTTCCTTTTTAGTTCTTCATATATATCACACCCATCAACTATAGGTAACCTCATTAATTATGGAGAAACCCATCGCCAGCAATCGACTACCCAGATAATAAATTTTTCTGGCCACAACTCATGAAACAAAGAAAAATGTGAAATGTCTGTTTCTGCAATGATGCTGGCATGACCAGGAGAAAGGATGCTAAGAATCACTTGGTTTGACTGTTGGTTCTCTAAATGTGACATTCTTGGCCAATAGTCAATGAGTAGGCATATTGTTAGAGAGGCCATGTGAGCCATCCTTGCATCACTACAACTTCCCTTTTTCTTTTGATTTGTTTTATAGCAAGAAAGTCAAGATTAATGCAATTCACCTCTGTTTCATGAAAAAAAAGACACAGCATACAACTGAAATAAATTCACCTTTAACTATTTAAACAATTAACTGCAATCTTGTATGGCTATATACATTTAGTGGTTATTATAAAATTCTGAAGATTGCAATTAACCAAATATGGTTAATTAATAATGGAGAAAGAATCCATTCAAAGAGAAAAGTCTTTTTTTAAATTGGGAAGGCTGCTCAAGCAAGAAGAATGGGGAAGTTGCAGAATATGGCAGGCCATGACTAAACAAAATATGAATTGAGTAAAAGAATTAAGGAATACTTTGTAAATACTTGCAAAAAGTCCTAATGGGCCCTTTAAGAAGACAAAGAGAATTCATAGGGCCACCTGGTGGTCATAGTGCAATAAATGTGATCAGAGATGAAAAAAGGACAGGAGTGAAAACATGTATTTGCTTTGCTGTTTTGTGGGAGAGACACCAGAAAGATTTCTTCTCACAAACTTTTGAAATAGAAAATTCAGGGTTCTAAGTTCAATCAATGGTAAATACACATACACACACACAGGATGTTCCAGATTTAATGTAGACAGAACTAGATAATTCATTGTAAATCAAACATTAGGCAACAGGAAATTTTTGAAGGCAGAACTACAGAATCAGAACTACATAGAATATGCCATCAGTCCTTACAAATTATCATCATATGCAAGATCAGTGAACTGCCAGAGCCAAAGCACTTGGAATGGACCAAAGTTCATTCAAAAGGAAATCTGGGAAATTACAAACCTGTAAATCATATTTTTATGTCAGGCAAGTAGAAGCATCTATAATAAAGAGTAAGATCTTTGAAAACTTATGAATATAAATCTTACTGGGGTAAGAGCTACATGTTTGGGGGAATAAGAATTCAAGTTTAATGAATCTAGAAGAATTCTTTTAGAAGATGCATTATTGGGCTGAAAAACTAATTGCTTCTATGATACAGAATTCAACATTTACCACTTATGTTCCAAACTCAGGTGTTTGTAAGAATAAGACATTCAACCTGGCCAAATGGAGAATTCTATCTCAATAACTACACCCTTTTGCCCCTACCTGATTGGCCAAAGTCTACCACCCAGAGTTTATTAAGCTGATTGATCACCATTACTGTAATCAGAATCTACAGGGAGAAAAAATCCTAAAGAGTAACTTAATAAGCAGATTTAGAATGTTATACGAGCATGTACTTAAAATGCTGATGATAATAATTAATAGAATAATTAAGATCTCCCACAACTTGACTCTAGAGACCATTATAAGATCCAGGATCCTGGGAAGGACAAACAATGAGTCTGTTTACATGTGGCACAGAAGTTTTAAAAATCTTTGTGTAGTCCCTGTCACACATCACACACAAACAAGTCCTTCCTTCATAAAGACATCACCATGGGGCAGCTATGTTGCTCAATGGATAGAGCATCAGCCCTGAAGTCAGGAGGACCCAAGTTGAAATCTGACCTCAAACACTTAACACTTCCTAGCTGTGTGACCCTGGGCAAGTCACTTAACCCCAATTGCCTCAGCAAAAAAAAAATAAATAAGAAGAAAAAGAAAATAAAAAATAAAGACACAGCATATGATGAACTAATCAGAGCTGCCAGAATTATCTCATTTGTGTCTATTTGTTTGCTTGTTGTCTCCGCCATTAGATTATGAGATTCTCTTTTATCTCTTTCTGTACCCCACTGTTTTAGGACAGTACCTGGCACATTGTAGATAGTTAATATATGCTTATTGACAACTAAACTAAACTAAACTTTATGCTATTAACTATTAAAATACAGTTTTAGCCAATATAGCTGTAGTTCCCACTGCTACAGAGGGAATTTCCTGATGCATTTTACTATCCAACTAAACTCCTCTAACTAGTCCTTAGGTTCCTCCTTCAATGCTTGGTTACTATTTTATGTCTGATTATTTCCTACCTTGCACACTCTACTTCAATTTAGTCAATTTCTTTCCCCAACCCCAACCTTCCTCCTTCCTGTTTCTAAACCATTTCTCTTCCTTATTCTTTCATTCTAAAATATTCTTTCTCCTCTGCTGTCAATCCATGTCCAATGATAAGACAAAACTCAATTGTCACTGCTTTCAATCAGCCTGCCCTGATTAACCCTGCATCTCCTTGGCACTTATGTGGACTGCTAGTGTCTTGCTCTGCCATTGTTGCCATATGATGCCAACAACTGTTTCCATTTACCCAATCTAAAAATGAACTCTCCCCAAGACCAGGATAACACCTTTTATTCCCTGTGTCTCTAAAACCACCTATTACACTAAGGAACACAGAATAAGTGTGTTGTAAATTAGTGCCCAGCCTGGAGGAAGGAAGACCCATCTTCCTGAATTCAAATCCAGCCTCAAACATTTCCTAGCTGTGTGGCCCTGGGCAAGTCACTCTGCCCTATTTGCTCCAGTTTCCTCATTTATAAAATGATGACACAACACAAAGATTAGAGGAAGGAGAGGTTTTCCACTTACTAACTCACCTGAGCAACTGTCTCTCAAGGCCTCAATCCTGGTAGCTCCCTGTATGTCCAGAATCCAGGGCTCTTCTCCTTGTTCCAGCCAGAAAATCACATCAGGTTTAGACACAGGAAGTCCTGCTTGTAAGAAAGAAAATAGGGCCTGGTGGTTTGTCCTGGTTAACCCAAATTTAGGCCCAGCCTTTAAATTTATAGAAACCAGGTGAGAGGAGGAAAGAACTGTCTATGGACTTCAATAGAAAATCCTAGAAAAGCCTATGTACCTGTTGGAAGAATTCCAGGATTATGCTAGTCATAGGATGAGGGAGATCAAGATGATCTGGACCTGGAAACTATTAGCTTACATCTTCAATTTATTAGAAGTGTAAACTCTCACCTCTGGGGATGCCCAAATTGGATCTTGGTGACAGTTCTGGACCAAAGAGGGAATTCAGAGGATAGGAAATCTGCAGGTTCATAGAGAAGTCAAGGAAGTAAATCTGCAGGTTCACAGAGAAGTCAAGGAAGTAATCCATTTCTAACTCTGGATAGAATAGACTATGGTCAGGGAACAGGGTAGAGAAATACACTTTCTATGCCAATATAAGATGAAGAATCCTTAATACCTGAATATTAAGCTCTAAGTCATCCAAATCCTTTGGACCCACAATTATTAAACAGATAGTTAGGAAGCTCAGGGAGTTCCTGAGTTGTAGGGAAAGGAATTACCTAGTGAGGCCATGTTCTCATAATTCTCCAGCATCACTTCTCTGTAGAGAAGCCTCTGAGCAGGGTCCAGACATTCCCACTCCTCCTGAGTGAGGTACACAGCCACGTCCTCAAACACCACTGATTCCTGAAAAAACATATTACTGTTGTAGCTCCAGGGAGAGTTACCATCCTCAGCCCTGGGATCAATGGCAGCCTCGGGGACCTCAGCTTGGAGGTCTCCAACAAAGGGGAATCAGTCACTTTCTCTATTTTGGGATACACTAATGGTTAGGAACTTTTTTCTCAGTATTATTTATCCTGTTCAAAAAATAACTTACATTCAAACAAAGGGAATTAATAGCTACAACAGAATGACATCCAAAGAGATGAAGAATAGGATAAAAAGGAGCTTAGACACAAAGGCATTTAGATTACAAAATCTTAGAGGAATTACCCCAAAGAATATCTGCCCCAAACTTAAAAAATAGAATCCCTATTATTCTCAACAGGGCTGACAAGAGACTGTGGAAAAGCTCTGAACAGCACACAAAGTTTTTAACAAGCTCTTTGTTGGGGAAGTTAGCTAGAATTCAGGACTTCCTTCCAAAAACAGAAGCCTTTTATAAATCTCTGAAAATAAAAAAAAGTTTAGTTTTATCCACAAATACTTCTGGGAAAAACTCTGTGAGCTTCTATGGCACTGAAATTGTAGATTTGGCAAACAAAAAGTGTCAGACAGCCTAAGGAAGAAGAGTAAAAATTGAGCTCAGAACATAAAGGTCAATGAGCTCTTTTATTCACTTCTCATCCAAGAGCTGGTAATTGTTGGGAAGGCTTGAAAGCACAAGAACTCACTGGAGGATTTTCAGATAGCAAGGATTCAAGGGAAGCCCAGAATTTCAAAATGGTAGGGAGAGAAGTGATTTAAAATGGCATCAAGAGAGAGAAACAAAAAAATGGGGAATAGTGGATGAAGATTCTAAGAAGCTAATGCATTTTAAATCTAAAGCTAATTTAAATCCAAAGGTAATTAGATCTACAGCTAATAAAATTAAATGAACCTAGGGAGGCCCAAGTTCCCATAAAATGGGCCAATCCTCCTCCTAATTCTTCTATCTTACCATTACCTCCTATGGTTCTATCTGTCTCTATGTCTCACTCCTATGAAGCCTATTCTTAACCATCATTAAAATCTCCATCTTCCAACAGAATCTTGGATCATTAGCCCTACTCAGATTTTATTTTTCTCCCTTTTCAATCCTGACTCTATAATTAGCCAACTATATTGATTTAGAGTTAGTCAACTCTGCATTGTCCTCTGCTCTCAAATCCCTCACTCTTGTCCTATCACTGCCCATCTTTTTTGCCAAACCTCAACTTGGGCTATTCCCACCACCTACCTCCTCTGTCCACACTCATGGGCTGTTGAAAGGACTTGGAAGAGGTCACATAACTGAGATAACTGGGTACATTTTAAATTCACTGGAGGGGGAATATAGGAAAACTGAGACACTAATGCATTGCTGGTGGAGTTGTGAAATGATCTGGCCATACTGGAGAGCAATTTGGAACTATGTCCAAAGGGCTATAAAATTGCATATCCTTTGATCCAGCAGTATCTCTTCTGGAAATGTATCCCAAAAAGATCATAAAAGGTGGAAAAGGACCCACATGTGCAAAAATGTTTGTAGCAACTCTTTTTTTTGTGGTGGCAAGGAATTGAAAACTGAGTGGATACCCAGCAAATAGGGAATGGCTGAATAAGTTATGATATATGATTGCTATGGAATATTATTGATCTATAAGAAATGATGAGCACACTGATTTCAGAAAAGCCTGGAAAGACTTATATGACCTGATGCTTAGTGAAGTAAGCAGAACTAATAGAACATTGTACATGGCAACAGCAAGGTTATGTGGTGATTAACTATGATTGACTTCTTCTCAGCAATACAGTGATCCAAGACAATTCCAATAGATTTGACATAAAAAATACCATCTGCATCCAGACAGAAAACTAAGGAGATTGAATATGAATTGAAGCATACTAGTTTCATCTCTTTTTTTGGTTTATTTGCTTTTTCTTTCTTGTGTTTTTTCCCTTTTCTTCTAATTGTTCCTTCAAAACATAACTAATGTAGAAATGTTAAAAAATGATTGTACATGTATAACCTCTATCAGATTACTTAATGTCTTGGAGAGGGAGGTGGTAAGGGAGAAAGGGAGAAGAAATTTGAAAGTCAAAATCTCACAAACATGAATGTTGAAAACTATCTTTACATGTAATTGAAAAAATAAAATACTATTAAAAATTATATATCTCCACTCATCTTCTTTCCCCTAATATTTGACAATAAGATAGTCCTTCTCCTTGCCAAAGCCAACCTTGTATATTTGACACCATACTGTTCATTTTTCTTCAGCAAATTACAACACACACACCTTCCTCTCTCTATGTGAAATTTTCAGCCTCTCCCTGTTTACTGTGCCTTCCCTATTATTTTCAAACACACCCAAGTCTCCCTTATCCTTACAAAAACTATCATTAGACTCTACCACCACCTCAAGCCATCATTCTGTATGTCTTCTCCCTTTATAGGACAAACTCCTAGAAAAAGCTGTCTATATTTGCTTCCTATACTTCTTCCCCTATCACTTACTGCATCAACCCTATAGAACCTTTATGTAACTTTATTCCCCAAATGAAACTGCTCTTTCCAAAGTCATCAGTGAATCTCTAAATTTCCCCCAAATGATGTTCTTTTCTCTCATTTTCCTGGCCATATTATGCATTTCTGGATACTCTTTCTTCTCTGGGTTTTTATGACATTCCTTCATTCCTGGTTCTCCTCTTACCTGTCTGGCTGTTTTTTCTCAGGCTCCTTTGCTGGTTTATCATCAATAACACTCCTTGAAACTGTACATATTTGCCAGGCTCTGTTCTAGGCCCTTTTCTCTACTCTCTCTTTACTCTTTCTGACTTGGCAACTTCATCAGCTCCAGTAGTTTAACTTTTACCTCTATGAAAATGACTCACAAATCTATATATCCATTGCTAATATCTCCCTTGAGCTTCAGTACTATTTTATTAACTGCCTACTAGACATCTCAAAATTGATGTCTCAAGGATACCCCAATACACTATGTCCACAACAAAACTAATTATTTTCCCCTAATATTTCCCATTTTCCAAATGTCTCCCTTTTTGTCAAAGACATCACCATATATCCAGATTTGTAACCTTGGAATTATCCTTAATTCTTCACTCTCCTTCACCTCATATACCCATCTATTGCCAAATCTTGTTATAACATCTCTTACTTCCTATCTCTTCTCTCTACTCATACACCTATCATTGTAGCTTAGGCTCTTATCACCACTTGCTTACATTATTATTAATAGTCTCCCTAATCAATCTTCTTATCTCAAATCTTAACCCTTTCTGGTCCATCCTACACACTGCTATCAAAATGATCTTTAAAAGCAAATTTGACTTCATCACTATTGCACTTAATCAACTCCAATGTCTTTCTATTTCCTATGATAAAATATAAATTCCTCTATCTCCTTTTGAAAACTCTTCACAAAAACCTGGAAAGACTTACACAAACTGATGCTAAGTGAAATGAGCAGAACCAGGAGAACTAATAGCAACATTGTATGATTATCAACTATGATAAACTTAAATCCTCTCACCAAAACAGTGATCAAAGACAATTCCAAAAGACAGCATGATGGAAAATGCCACCAACATCTAGAGAAAAATCTATGGAGGCTGAATGCAGATCCAAGTATACTATTTTTAGCTTTTTTCTTTCTATGTTTTTTTCTTTTGTTCTGATTCTGCTTTTACAACATGACTAATGTAAAAATAAGCACAACATGACTGTACCTGTATAACGTATATCAGAATGCTTGTAGTCTTAGAGATGAAGGGAAGGAGAAAAAAATTGGAACTCAAAATATTATAAAAGTGAATGTTGAAAACTATCTTTACATATAATTGGAAAAAATAAAATGCTATTAAGTGGGGGAAAAAATCTTCCATAACCTGTCCCCAAATTATCTCTTTAGTTTCATTGGACATTATTATTTTCCTTCCCGCACTCTGCAATCCATCTAAATTGGCCCCACCCACAACACTCCATCTCTTGCCTCTGGGCAGAGCCAACTCCCATGCCTGGCACATAATTGTTCTGTTTTCCCCACTACCTCCCCAAATCTCTCTTTCCCTTCAAGATTCAGTTATATATTACCTTCTACATAAAGGTTTTCTTCTTCCCTACAACTATTTGATAGGGATTCCAAAGAGATATCTTGCCTGATCCTCATTATATATCTGACAAATTGCCAAAAAGTTAGGAATTTAGGGAGAGCAACAGTTCTTTTGTAGGCAAGGGAAAAAATTGCTAGTTTCATCTTCCAAGTTTATTGGATTAAGTTCCCATTTATGTGGACCCAGCTAATGACTCAAGTAGTGAGTGACCTAGAGCACAATGAAAATTGAAAGGAATTTAAAACAACACAAAGAATAAACTAAATTCAAAAAGAGATCATTGAGACAGAAATAAAACAGTTCAAAAGTCATCTAAGAACTTCTGGCTGGATACTGTGAGGCTAACTCACAGTATGCAGCAAGAAGGTAAAATAATTCCCTCATACAAGAAGCTAAAATAGCTAATAAACCTTTTCCCTACAATTCAATATAGATTTAAAAGACAACAGAAGTATAACTCAGCTGTCATTTATTTCCATATAATGAAAGAATTTTAGAGGGGGAAGGTATGTTGTCAACAACATATAATAAGGCCAATACGTGAGGAACCAGTTAAATAAATTGTGATATATCAATGCAAAAGAATATTATTGTACTACATGAAATGATAAGAACATAACTCCAAACCTGAAATGGGATCAAAAAGAGCTGGAAATCCCTCATCTTGAGCATAATCATTAAGTGAAAACCATAGGACCTAAACCCACAAACTCTCTAAGACTGCACTGTGTTTTGAGAGAGGGTCCCTTGCCTATTAGGGAGCAGTCCAAATGGAAGCCCTTTGCCCATATTGAGTCAGCCTTTTGTAGCTTAGGAATTGGATTTTTAGATTTCTGCCTAAAGGGAGAAAGGGTTTCCAATCAGAAAAGCTCATGTTGAAGAAAAAAAATCTGAGATCACACTAAGGCTAGAAACTCAAAAGGGACTTCTGAAAGAAAAGCTCACCTGAAGCTCAGATGGTAGGAGTTTAGTTTCCATCCCCTTGTCTCTTGAGTTTCCTTTAGTAGGGGAGCAAAAACCTGGAGAACAGGTAGAACTGAAAAAAGAAAATACAGGTGTGAGTAAAAGCAACCATGTCTTCAACCATTCCAGAATCACACCCTGGGACTTCCCAGTTACCTGTCATAGGTTCATTTTTTTGAAAATTATTGTATTTACAATTTGTGGAATAAAGCAAGTATTTCCATAAAAGAGCACAATTAAAAAAAAAAACTATCATAGCAAACCCTCAGACTAAGATTATAACTCTGAGCATGACCAGGAAGATGGAAGTGTCAAAAGAAAAAAGTGGGAATGTAGGAGAAATGTTAAAAAAAAAATATAATTCCCACTGTATCATAACCAACAAGTCTTTAGGCAACCTTTACCTGTAGCTCACCAATGAAGGAAATCCACCACCTCTCAAAGCAACTCATTCTGAATTTAAGAAAAATCAAATTGAAGTTTTTCCTGACAACAAATCTAAATCTGCCTCTGCAATTTCTACTCATCACTCCTAATCCTGCTTTCTGGGGTTAAACAGAATAAATATAATTCCTCTTCCACATGAAGATTCCTGAGATTTATATGAAGAAGGCTAACATATCCTAACCAAGTCTTCTCTTTTCTAGGCTAAACTTCCTCTGAATTGAACACAGTGAATTCTGGATGTAGTCTGAAGGACAGCGTTTCAGGGAATTACTACTGCTTTACAAAAAGAAACTTATAGGTTGACATCAAGCTAATAACAAAAAGTCTGGCTTGAAATTTATACTGTTGTGGACCTCATCTCTCCTCTATCTTTTCCTCAAGAACAATTTGTAAAGAATTGTGGTATAAGAGGTCTTGTGGTACTATTTAAAGAGCAATGAACCTGCCAACAACCTCAAAAAGCAGAGGATTTAAGTTCAAATATTCCCCCACCCCTACTTATTACCTGAGTGACCTTGAGGTCACCCTATCTGGCTGGTTTTTCATTTTCTTATCTAGAAAAATGAGGACATTGGACTAGATGGCCTCAGACTTCTTAAGGAATTGAAGGGATTAGCACAAGTAGGAATTAAATGAACCATACTGGCTCCATCTTGTGATTCAATTCTGGAGCTAGTTTATTTAATTATGGGTCTGGTTCAAATTATATCTTATGAGAAAATTTTCTTCAATTGGGAGAATTGGGAGAAAACTTTATTGCATTGCTTGAACCTAGCTCTGCATAGCTGGGAAGCTGGACTAGTTCTCCCTGCTTTTTAGAGATCCTTACCCAAGGACCTAGGTTATCACACAATCAAATCCAAAGATGGATGCAAGGAGTTTTCTCCTAACTGTACATCACAAGTCTAGTCTTTTTCTTTTTTAAAGAAAGATTTTTAAAAGGTTTTTTGTTTTGTTTTGTTTTGCTTTTTACATCAGTTACTTTCTACCTAAACCCTCATCAAACCCTCCCTTGTAACAAAGGAAAAATTAAGAAAAATCAGTCATATCTGAAGGTATATTGGGCCTCTCACCTAAGAGGTTACTCCACTCATGGTTTGTTCTCTGGGGGCCAATATTAGCAACTGCAATTCATATAAGCTCAGCTGTCTTGAAGTGTTTTTATTTGCATACTTGTCTTCTTTATGTCTATTTTTCTCCTGATCCAGCTAATTTCATTTGGCATCAAATCATATGTCTTCCTGGAATTCTTCATATTCCTCATACCCCATGAAAATTCTGCCATCTCCATAGATAGATCTACCTGACTGTAAGATGGGCCAAGTGGAGAGAGACTTGAGGCAAGGGGACTAGCAGGCAGGTTATTGTAATAAGCCAGGTGAGGTAAGGAGGGCTCTCCATTCCTTATTTCAATCTTCTGGCTTCCTTCAAGTCTCAACTAAAAGCCTTCCTCCTACAAGATACCTTTCCTAGTGTTCTTTAATTTCAGCCCCTTTGCTTTGCCATCTCCAATTTATCTTGTGGTACATCATATTTATGCAGTTATTTGCACTATCCCCTCTGGTAGACTGTAAGCTCTTTGAACCACAAGGTGTCTCTCTACCTTTTTCAGCACTTAATAAAATACTTGCTTAATAAATGCTTAATGATTTAACTCTCCAACCCCTAGTTTAAGGGTTAAATATAGAAGTAAGTGTTGAGCACTGATCTGTGATCTGAATGCTTGAGGGACCTGTGCTGCTTGCTATACATTTTATTAGTAACTTTAATGAAGACCTAAGGGGCATCAACTATCTGTCAAATTTCCAAATGGTAAAAGGCAATTCTTTTGGGGTCCTTAGGCTCTCAAGAAGCACACAGCCAAATTAAATCTTAGTTTAGGTGTTGGAACCTTTTTTTAAACAATAAATTTTGTTTTTTATTATTGACTTAATAAATTTCAACAAAAATTAATGTTTCAATATACAAAGAGAAAAAAGTTTATATATAAAATTGTGAACTCTCATATGTTAGTTTCCTAAATACATATTAAATTTAACATTGTAGTAATAAGATTACCTGCTTGGATCACCTTCTGAACTTGCTTTTGCTCTCTTTGCTATAATTTTTAGTGTTTTATTAATGCTCTTTTTGCTCTTCCTCTTCCTTTGCTTATCACTGTTCATCAATTGGGGCAGTTAGGTGGCAAAGTGGATGGAATGCAGGGCCTGCAGTCAGGAAGACTCAATTTTCTGAGCTCTAATCTGGACTTAGATACCTACTAGCTGTGACACCCTGGGCAGGTCACTTAATCTCAGTTTCCTCATCTGTAAAATGAGCTGGAGAAGAAAATGGCAAACCATTTTAGTATCTTCGTCAAGAAAACTCCAAAGGGGGTCACTAGGAGTCAAACATGACTGAATTCCAATCTCTCCCCGGACTTTCTTCTTTCTTCTTATCCCCATTAGTACTTATTCCACCTGAAAGCAGTAGCTGGTAGCTAACTTACTGAAGAGCAGATGGTTTCATGACTAATGAAGAAATATATTTAATATGATTGTCCATGTATAACCTATATTAGACTGTCTGCCCTCTTGGGGAGGGAGGGAACAAGAAAAAATGGAAATCAAAATATAGAAGTAAGTGTTGAAAATTAATAAACATTTTTTAAAAATACTAGAGAAAAAACGATCATGACAAGTGTGAGGGAAAAGTTGATTTCCTTCGGGTCAGGTGATGTCTGGCTCTGAGTCAAGTCATAGCTCTGAAATCCTGGTAGTAGCATTGTCTCTGTTGGCGGATGGAAAATTTACCTTCCTACACATCCAGCTACAGCAGTAGCTAAAAGGCAGGGAAAAAATACAGCCCTGGATTGCACACAAGGAAAAAAAAAATGATGCTCATTGACTTGTCCTGCTTCTTGGAACCCTAAGCATCCTTCAAGGCTCATCTCAGGTGCTTCTTCCTATTAGAAGCCTTTCCTGATTTCCATAGTTATTAAGTGCCCTCTCATGCCTCAATTATATTGTATTTATTTAACCGTGTAAATGGGGTTATCTCCAAGATGGCCCTCCTTCCCCATTAATCAATTGTAAAGTCTTGCCAACTATCTCCATAAGGACTCTTAGACACTTTTCCTTTTTCTTCACTTAAAATGACTACAGCCCAAGTTCATGCCCTTATCATCTCTTGCCGGGATTTTAGACCTAAGTAGTATCCCCAAATATAATCTCTCCTCAATCTCTCCATGTATCCTCCAAGATGCTGGTAAACTGATATTTCTAAAGCTCAAGTTTGAATATATCACTCCTCTCTTGCTCAAAAACCTTCAGTTGCTCCCTATTACCTCTAGGATAATATTATTATTGTTAATAATAGTGATGATGATGATGATAGCCAATAGCATGTATATACTGGACTCACCCTTAGCTCCAGGGCGCGGGATCGACTGGTCAACTCGGACTGCCCTCACAAAAGGAGGGAGCCAGCTTCGGACGGAAGTGCTGCCGGACTCCAGCTCCCCCCGGAAGTCGCCCCAGCCAAGTCCGAGGCTTTTCTCCGGCCGCTCTAGGCTACGAGGAGTACTCAGTGGCTTCGGATTTTTTGGAAGCCCGAGCTCAACTCCCCTACCTGCGGCTAGTCTCACTTCTCTCGCCGACCACCGAGGTGTATTTATTTGGGCTCAGTCAATATGTATTTATTAAGCTCCTCCTCCTAGGCTCTGAATACCAAACCAGGACAACTGTGTCCTCAAAGCGCTTATATTCTAATAAGTATAGACAAAATACATATAAGGAAACTTAGTGCGGAGAAATGGGGGGAGGAAGGAGATGGCTTTTTCCTCGGTAATTCCCACAATGACTGGTATGCAGTATGCGCTTAACAAACGCTTGTGGCTTAATGAGCTTAAATGCTTGTTGATTGAGCAGCAGCTCAACTAATTTTCTGTTCTAATGTTCATCCCCCCAGGATAAGTGGATCACCGGAAATCTCACAATCAAACTGACGGATTCCGTTTTGGATACCCAACACTGTCCCAGCTCCTTCAGGTGCCTCCTCCCTCTGGAAGTCTGGAGGTTGGAGCAAATAGCCTGCCTCTGGCTACCTTCTGTTACCTTAGAGGGCAACCCAAATCTGTCAATCCGATCCTCACCTAAGAGTTTATTCTCCTTTCTACACTCCGTTTCACTCCCAGTCCCTCCTCCTCCTTGCCGGATCTGTTGTCTAGGCTTGTCAATTTCACCTTTGCAGCATCTCTAATACTCCTCCGCCTCTTCCCTGACCCTGTTACTACTCACTTTACACCTGGATTATTGCAGTAGACTGCCTCAAATCTCGCCCCATTCCAATCCAGCCCCCATTTTGCCACCAAAGTGATTTTCTTTAAGTTTAGATCTATGTCCGATTTTTCTAATGCACCAGCAAGATAACTGTATAAATACGTATATGTGTATTGGATTTATCATATATTTTAACATATTTAACATGTATTGGACTACCTACCATCTAAGGGAGGGAATTGGGGGAAGGAGGGAAAAATTTAGAGCAGAAAGTTTTGCAAGGTTCAGTGTTGAAAAATTACCCATGCATATGTTTTGTAAATAAAAAGCTTTAAAATTAAAAAAAGAAAAAAGTTTAGATCTATGTCACTCCCTACTCAATCAACTGCAGGGAGGCACCTTATCACCTCCAGGATTAAATATACAATGCTCTGCACTCAAAGTCCTTCATAACTCAGCCTCCTTCCTAACTCCCCAACGCCAACACTAATGACACTGGCCTCCTAGTTATTCCTTGAACAAGACATTATCTCTTGACTCCTGACATTTTCTTGGCTGAATCCCATATCTGGAATACTTCCCCTCCTCCTGGGGAAGTATTCCAGATATGGGATTCCTTTAAAACTTCAACTTAAAAATCCTACCTCCCACAGAGTACTTTCCCATTCTTAATTATCTCCTATTTATTCTATTTATAACTTGTTTGCATATATTTGTTGCATGTTGTCTCCCCCATTAGAGTGTAAAGTCCTTGAAGACAGGAACTGTCTTTTGCCATTTTTCCCATCCTTAATAAGCACTTAATTAATATATGCTGATTGATTGAGGGCTCAGAACTTTATAGTAATTTTCCATTTCTATCTGCAGCTCATCTTGATTTCAACTCCAAAGAACATCATGCTCTGGCACTTCTATCCCCTGTTCTGTTTGTTTGTTTGTTTGCTGAGGCAACTGAGGTTAAGTGACTTGCCTAGGAAATCTTAATTGTCTGAAGTTCAAATTTGAACTCAAGTCCTCCTGACTTTAGGGCTGGTGCTCTATCCACTGCACCAACTAGCTGCCCCTCCCCTGTTCTTTTTACCCTTATCCTCACCCCAACATAGACACATTATTTTCAGTTTCCTTTTGTATGCTGTCTTACTCCATTAATTTGTAAGCTCCTTGAAGGCAGGGACTTTTTTCCCCCCAAGTTGTATCCAGAGCTTAGCACATCTAGCACATAGTAGGCACTTTAAAAATATTTTATTGAATTGATTTCCAACTTCTGAAGAAGAATTATTGCCTCAGCATTGAGAGTAAATCCTCCAACAGACCTAGATCCCATGTGCACTTGAGTCCCTGGGGGTGGGCAACACTTCTCTGAGGAGGGGCCCACCCTAAAGGTAACACTGGTTTGGGAAACTTGTCAGATTGATTACAGGCCAGAACGGATCTCCAAGTTGGAGCCTTGAAATCGACTGAGTTCGTGTCCCTGTAAAGGTTTACAGGTCAATCCTGCAAGCCTAGCTCTCCAGTACTTTACCGAGACCCCTCATTCCCAGGGGGCTACAAAGAAAACTGGAATTTAGAATGTATTGGACACACATTCAAGCCCCAAATGTCACTGGATGTCAAGACTGGGACCATAATCTAGGCGCTAAAAGTTCTAGACCTTCCTTCAATCCCAGCCCCCACTCCAGCCCCACCCCTTAGTTTCAGTCCCAGCCCCAACTCCCTAGTTGGTACAAGACCTACTCCCACCCCACAATCTCTCCCCCAGTTCAATTTCCCTACCTCATTCTAACCCCAACTCCAACCCCACTCTCCATCCCCAGCCCCTAAACCTTTCTCCACCTCCCAGTACCAGGCCCAGTCCCAGTCCCTCCCCTCAGTCTCAAACCCAATCCCATTGCCCTCCCCTCCACCCTCTGCCCCAGTCCCAGCCCTCAGAAAATAGGGGTACTAAACACTTGCTTTGTACTGAAGGCCCTAGGAGATCCGGTCTCTGCACGGACCGCCCTCTTAGGGTCCCTCCTTCTCTGAATTTCAGTAATTGTAAGTGTTTCTGAGACTTTATATTGTCGGTCACTTCAAAGGGGCTGCGAGAAGGGAGAGGCTCTTTTTCTTTCAGGTGCTGGGACTCTAGCCTCCTCTTTAACTTCCCCTCCAGGTGTTTAGTATGTTCCCTTCCGGAAGTTCTTTCTCTATAGTGAGATTTTTAGATTCCTCTGACATTTAATCTGGCTCCAACCTATCTTTTCCGCCTAATTACATTTCACTCCTCTCAGTACTCCTACAATTTCCAGTCTCACTGCCTCCTTGCTGTTCCCCATCCCGGATGTTCTGCCTTCCTCCTGTGTCCCTTTGCTCTGGCTCTCCCAAGGCCTGTAATGTTCTTCGTCCACATCCTGTCCCCTTCCTTGAAAACCCTATCTCCCTGCAAGGTTCAGCTAAAGTGTCTCCTTCTTCAGGAGGCCTTTCTCTTAGAGATCTCCTTAGTCTCCGAAATTATTTTGTATTGATTTGGATTCATGTTGTTCCCCACAAATAAAAAAAAAAACCCACTAATTTTCTTGGGGACATAAACTAGTCTTTGTTTTGTTTTGAATCTTCAGCACTTAATTTAAAAAAAATCATTGAATTTAATTGAACTTCAGGTTTAGGTACTTCTACAAAACCCTTCTCTGATGCTTTATTATGGTAGCATTTGACCTTCGGTAATAAAAGGCCAAATGATTTAGTGGATAAAGCAGCTGGGCCTGGAGTCAAGAAGACCTGAGTTCAAATCTGTCCTCAGACATTTACTAACTGTGTGATCCTAAGCAAAGTCACTTAATCTGTTTGTCTTAATCCAGAAAAAAATGCCATCTTTGCCAAAAAAATTCCAGAATGTTGTGAAGAGTCACACCTAACTGAATGACAACAAATTAAAGGTTATTCACACAAGCTTTGGCAGGTTTTAGTATATTGAAAAGATTTCAGATTTGGTCTAGATAATAGTCTACTTCCCAAGACCTCACCTAGCTAAGCATGGAGAAGATCATGATCCCTAGGCAGACTACTTGGTAATGAATTCTTTGGCCAAGGTAATTCACTAATTGGGGGGGGGGGGAAATGTGCGAGATGCCCTGAATCTTATGCTACCCTTTCCACAGTAATAGTGGCAAGGAAAAAAAAAGTGCGAATGCTACAAAGAATTGGAGTTTATAATGTCCTATAAACATATAATCACAAATTTATAAACATAGAAGGGACCTTAGTACATTAATGCATTGTTGGTGGAGTTGTGAAATGATCCAACTATTCTGGAGAGCAATTTGGAACTATGCCCAAAGGCTATAAAACTGTATGCCCTTTGATCCAGCATTGTCACTACTGAGTCTATATCCCAAAGAAATCATAAATGAAGGGAAAGGACCCATATACTACATGTTTGTAGCAGTTCTTTTTGTGGTGGCAAAGAAATGGAAAATGAGAAGCCCATCAATTGGGGACTGGCTGAGTAAGTTATGGTATGTGAAAGTAATGAAATATTATTGTTCTATAAAAAATAATGAACAAACTGATTTTAGAAAGGCCTAGAAGGATTTACATGAACTGCTGCTGAGCAAACAAATAGAACCAGGAGTATATTGTACAAAGTAATAGCAAGATTGTGCAATAATCAACTATGAAAGACTTGGGTCTTCTCAGAAGTTGTGATCCAAGGAAATCCCAATAAACTTTGGATAGAAAATGCCATCTTCATCCAGAGAGAGAGCTATGTAGACTGATTGTAAATCAACACATATTATATTCACTCCCCCCCTTTTTTTTCTTCTGTTTTTTTTCTGCTGTAGTTTTTCCCTTTTGTTTTGATTTTTATCTCCCAAAATGATTCATAAAGAAACATGTATTTTAAAAAATTAATGTATAACCAGATATATATGAATATTATGTATAATATGTGTGCATATTATGTATAATATATGTAACCAGAAAATGAATAAATAAATAAGAAGGACCTTAGTTCATCTGGTCATATACCTACCAAAGCATGAGTCCTTCTACAACTTGCTGACTTCCATCCAGACTCAGAAGATCTTCAGAGCCAGTGTTCCCAGAGGCAGTCCATCCCACTTACTAAGAGGGACTTTTAGAGTAAAGAGCATAGAGAGCATGATTAGGTGTTTCATTGAGGTAGAATGTAACCTACTCAAATATGTACTGATAAATGTTTAACTGAGCACATGTTCCCCCAAAATGCACTCCTTCCATCCTTTTAAGTTTACTTTGCATTATTGACATTTTCTCCATCATTTTTAAGACCAGTTAAACCACAAAATAATAATTCCAGTCCTGAAAAAGTTTGCCAACTTTTGAGGTATTCAAAAAAATTTTTATGAGATTTATGAGCCTCTAAAAAACTTCCAGTGTATTGTACAGCCCAAATAGCATGGCAGGATTATGCATATATACTATACTGGCCTCAGAGTGGCCATGTTCCAAATATCCCCCTTTTCAATGCCAAACAGATTGTTTTTCATTGGAAATCCAGTATGGTGAAAAAGAATAACAATAATCATCATAACTGATGCTGAGTGAAGTGAAAAGAACCAGGAGGACATTGTACACTGTAACAGTAACATTGTGCAATGATCAACTTTGACAGATTTAACTTTGAGAGACTTAGTTCTTAACAATACAATGATCTAAGAGAATTCCAAAAAACTCATGATGAAAAGTGCAATCTACATCCAAGGAAAGAATTATGAGTTTGAAAGCAAATCGAAGGATACTATTTTCACTTTTTTGTTTTTTTTTTCTTTTCTGTGGTTTTTCCCTTTTGTTCTGATTCCTCTTTCATAACATGACTAATGTATAAATATGTTTAATATGATTATATATGTATAACCTATATTAGATTGCTTGCCATCTTGGGAAAGAGAGAGAAGAAGGAGAGAGGGAGAAAAAAATGGAACTTAAATCTTATAAAAGTCAACGTTGAATGAGATGATTCAAACCAGTTCCAATTGTTCAGTAATGAAGAGAGCCATATATACCCAGAGAGAGGACTGTGGGAACCAAATATGGTTCACAACATAGCATTCTCACTCTTTTTGTTGTTGCTTGATTGCATTTTGTTTTGCTTCTTTTTTACTGGTTTGATTTGATATTTCTTGTGCAGCACAATAATTGTATAAATATGAATGCATATGTTGAATTTAATGAATATTTCTACCATGTTTAACATATATTGGACTACTGGACATCTAGGGCAGGGCATGGGGGAAGGGAGGGAAAATTGGAACACAAGGTTTTGCAAGGGCTAATGTTGAAGAATTGTCCATGCATATGTTTTGAAAAATAAAAAGCTTTAATTAAAAAAGTCAATGTTGAAAAGTATTTTTACATTTAATTGGAAAAAAATTAAGTACTATTAAGTGGGAAAAAAAGATTTAAAAAATCCTCTGGGAGGAAAAGTAATGATTATAACTAGCACTTATCTAGCTTTTACTATGTTCTAAGAACTTTATAAATATTATCTGATTGGATCCTTGTAATAACCCTGAAAAGTCAGTGCTATAATTATCTCCATTTTACAATTGAGAAAACTGTAATCAATATAGGTTGTGTGATTTGTGCAAGGTTAAACAGTTTGTTAAATATCTGAGGCCAAATTTGATGTCTCCCTAACTCCAGGCCTAGCACTCTATCCGCTAAGCCACATAGATTATCACCATCACTACCAAGCTAGTTAGTGACATCTGGTATTAGGAGTTGAAGATACTGATTTTAGATGTTGATGTTTATAACACTCAGTTTTCTTTTTCATGAGTGGTACCAGCATTCTGATGGGGGAATGGAGAGCTAAATCCATTGTTCTAGTTCTCCATGCATTCTCACAGGTCCATCTTCTCTGGCTCAGTCAGTGAGTAGTTCCAGCTGCCCAGGATTAATGTAATTGTGAAATCAAAAACATTTATGGGATAAACAGCCTTGACCATGATAAATATTTCCTTGTAATTTTGGTCCTGAGGAGAAACAGGCTGAAAACTATGAATGGGAACAACATACAGTTTGGAAATGTTGGAAGTGGAAAGTGATAGCCTTCTCAGAGCCCATACAATGACTGGATTTTCTATATAAGTCCATCCATCCCCAAGACTATAGGGAAGAATGGGTAACTTCTTATATTCAGACTAAATTTTTCAGTATCTCTCAATATGAGCAACCCCATAAAGGCTTAGTCCCTTGGGTTATTGGTTCAGACTACAGTTAATATCTGTCAATTGCTGCAACTATCAATAGGATAGGAAGCATGCCATTCCATTATATAGTGGATAGCCAGCTTTGCAGTTAGGAAAACCTAGCTTCAAGTCCTGCCTAATGAAATATACTGGTTGGGAGATACTGAGGAAGTCACCCAACTTAATTAGTGCTCTAGTTCTAAGACTGTAAGTTGTAAATCAGTTACCCAAACTCAGGAATCCCCTACATAAGAGATGTCAAACATGGCCTATGGATCTTATGTAGCAACACTACTAATGTCCTATGGGCCACATACAGCAACATTCCCAGTGTACCGATACAGATTAAAATGTAATTGGGAAATATTAAACAAAGACCATTAAAAACATAGATAACATTTTATTTTAAAACTAAGTTAATATGCAGCCCAAATGAATTCCTATGTGTGGATTAGTGGTCCTATTTCTATTTAAGTTTGACATCACTACTCAACACTATGAAATCCCAGGTCCAAAAACCTAATTACAAACACTGGGATGGCACAGGATCGCTAAAACATTCACCATTTCATTGGCTAGGACTAAGTCAAAAAGTTTCCAGAGGCTGCTAAATCCACCATAGATGGGACCCACAACTAATGGTTTAATCCTTAGACTCAGAAATAAATGGGTTATGAGATGGCTAGTGAGTAAACATTAGCCTGGGTAGATCAAGTGAGCAGAGGGATAGCTTCTAACTTGTGGTGGCAGGCAGGTGATTCATAGTTGACTCTCTGTCTAAATGGCAATCAATGATTTAATAGAAAAGGTTAGCTAGGTAGTATACCCTCTGAGTTGAATTGGATTTGACTCTATTGTGTATTTCTTTTCATAGGAAATAGGGGAGGCTAGTGCTAGACCATTACAAGACTGGCCATGAATAGAAATGGGACCTAAAGTACACATATCACCAGATAAATGCAGACAGGCTGGTAGCTTGGACTAGTTGGACTAATTCATTCCAAATAGATGTAACTAAACCTTCCAAATATTGCTTTACCAGAGTTTGGATATTCCATGGTTAATCTTGACTCGGAGTCTGGAAATAACATTTTTAACAGGACTCTTTCCCTAGTTGGAGCCAAAAGTTTTTCTGCTTAACTAATTTACTTCAAGAGAATTTCAAGTTTCCCAGAGGTCCCTCTCCAACATAGTTCACTAAGTATCCATAAGGCAGGAAGTGCTCTAGTGGGTAGCTTGCCTTACAAGGCAAGACAGTGCAAAGGCCTTCTTTGCCCAATCTATGGAACTATTCATGAATAAAAGTTCATAAATATAATATATATGCTCAAGGGCTCATACTACCAACTTATACTCAGATGATCTGATTGGTTTGTCAGAGTGCAGCTGTTTCCCACAGAGTTTTGAGTTTAACCTTGAGGAATCAGAAGGTTTCTCTAGTATTATCATTCATGAGCTCCCATCTAGGATGTTCCCCTAATAGCAATCAACCAGTTATTATCTTTATTGTTATTAGTTGATCTTTATTGTTACTAAGTCATTTTAGTGGTCCCGTTCTTCATGTCCTCATTGGGGTTTTTTTTTAAAGAATCCTGGAATGTATTTCTTAGTCCTGCTCATTTCTATAGATGTGGGAAACTGAGACAAAGAGGGTTAAGTGATTTATCCAGGGTCAAACAATTAGTGTCTAAAGCCATATTTAAACTCAGGTATTCCTGATTCCAGGATTGATGTTCTACCCACTGTACCACCCAGCTGCCCAGTAGTTGATTTCTGTTCAGTGGCATGATCAATTGACATCTATTAGTGCTTAGAGGGGGATATTTACTGAGGAGATATAGCTAGAACAGAAGCATAAAACCTTTGAAACTGAATCATCTCTTCCCTGGAGAGTAGAGTCAAGCATAAAGTGTTTATTATCATCATTTTCCCAAATTCACTTTTAGGGATGGCATAGCCAATGGACAAGATGCTCCATTGCTTGTAGGATATAGTATCTTGATTGCTGGTCTGATTCATGCTGGTTTTGGTCAAATCTCTCCACACAGTACTGGTTCTTTAACAATATCAGCTGTTTTGGCAACTACAGTTGCTCGACCTGCTGTGGCTCTTCCAATCCTTCAAAGTTCAATTAGTTGTGATCCTTTTGGTCATTCTGTCTCCTAACAGGATGGAGAAGTCTTTCTTTTACCTAGCAACTCCCTGAGCCATCACTGACCAGTCCACCATTACATAAATAATTTGTACTGAATCAGAAAACCAAGGAAGTCCCCAACCTTTCCAGTGCAAAAATCTGGAAGCCTTAGCCAGGAATTTTCAATCTTCAGTGACCAAAGCATTCCTCTGTAGTATGGCTACCTTTTCCAGATTCTTAGTTAACTGTTATAGCTCTGTGGTCTCTAGAGCCCTTTTTTGTGGCAATGGCAGAAATACAACAAATAACCCAGCTTTTGCAGAGGTTGGTGGATGTGTCTGTGCAGTTTGCTCAAGAATATCATGCACTGCCTGAAGTAATCAGTACATAATAATAATTATAATTAATAATAATAACTGATGCTCATGCAGCACTTTAAAGTTTATATATTTTACACATATACTTGAAATACTTTTCATCCATTTACCTGCTTATCTGCTCCTCACAACAACTTTTTGACATTTAGGCTGTTGTTATTAATCCCCATTCTACAGTTGAGAAAATTTGAGTATCAGAGAAGTTAGGTGATTTCCTCATCATCACACAGCAAGTATACACTTAAATTGGGATCTCCTTCCTTGACTCTATACTTCTTGGGGTACTCTGCAGTTTGTCAGAGTCAAGACTTGCTTCCCTTACTGTGGATTTAAGAGCTCTATTATCACAAGGAGAATAGTGGATTAAAATCCTTGAGGGCAAAAAACAGTTTTTGTTTTTGTTTTTTCACTTTTGTCTCTAATGCCTCAAGTGATGTTTTTTGCACATAGCAAGTATTTAATAAATGCCTATTGAATTTAAGTGTCTCTCTTCTCCTCTAAACTGTTACTATAATCCCCAAAGATTATAAACTCCTGTGGGTCAGAACTTTCTTTTGCCTCATTTTACATCCCCAGCTAAGTGGCACAGTAGCTAGAGTCAGGATGCACTTGAGTTCAAATCCAGTTTCAGACACTTTACTAGTTGAGTGACCCTAGGCAAGTCACTTTATCCTGTTTTCTCAGTTTCTTCTTCAGTAAAATGAGCTAGAGAAGAAAATGGCAAATCACTTCAGTATCTCTTCCAAGAAAACCCCAAATGGGGTCACAAAGAACAAACATTTATATGACTCTTTAAGGTTTGCAAAGTATATTCATTTTGCATATTTCTCTCATTGATTCTTACAATAACCCATTTTTACATATAAGAAAACTGAATGAAACAAGGTGGAACAGGATTGTGGAAACTGAGAGATTAAATGACTTGCATAGCTTTACACAGCTAGTAAATGATGAGGCAGGACATTTAGACAGTCCTGACTGCTAGCCCTTAACCTTACACCATAGAATTCCCAATAGTACACCAGCTCCTTGAAGGATGAATTTAGTTTATCTTTGCATCCCCAATGCCTGACATATTGCTTACATATAAATGTTAAATACTCCATAAATACATATTGAGTTGAACTGATCTGAATTAAATTCCCAGTACTTAGATCTGATTTCCTTATTCCCTTCTTAGAAGACTATACAGTAGTTCCTTTATGACCAAAGGATAAAGGATGAACTTCTTAATTTGGCACTTGAGGCCTTTCACAATCTAGTTGCAATCCCCCTTTCTAGTCTAAATTCAAGCTACAGTACTGTGAGAAATAATTCATTTGGACTCCTACTCTATTCCAATCAGTATTAACCAACTTGATAGAATCACATCAAAATTCTGTATATTAAGCCCCAGAGATGTGAGCTGAAGGTTCTAAATTCACTTGTTTAATTATAGGAAGTTAACTAGAGGCCCTTTACCCTTCTTTTTCCTTTTCATGGTAACCAAGTCCAATGTGGTAGAGACGATTCAACTGCATGGAAAGTATACCAATTTCTTTTTGTACCTTTGAACCACTCTCTCTTGTCCAACATGAACAAGTGACCACTTTATGACCACTTTGGCAGATGCCTCATATGTCACCCAACCTATGATAGCTTGTACCATGTCCTCTTCCCTAACCTAAGGAGAAGCCCATCCATCTCACTACCATTTAGGTCACTGACTGTGATAGCTTGTACCATCTCCTCCTGCCTAACCATCTTGTGTGATGATTTCACCCAACTTGTGACTCTAATGACAAATTATTTTTCTGATTCTAGCTTATGCATTATATGTGAATCAGTGTAATTATTCTGTATTTGGCATACCTGTTCTTGAATACCTTAATATCTAGCCCTATAAAAATAGGGCCCTAGAAAGAGGAGGCATCTCAGGTCCTGAGAAAGATCTGAGGTCCATTTCATTAGAGGAGACCATGGAACCTTTAATAAAGTGCCATTCATTCAGAGGTCTGCTTCAGACTCTTTTATTGTACATGGGACAATTTTAATCTCCACAGTGCTCTCTTTTATTCACAAATTCTAGCCAAACCAGGGAACCAGCTGTTCCTGGCTCTCTTCCTTTAGTATCCTATCATTTGCAGTCAAAAAGTATCTCTTCTATTTGTAGCTCCATTTTCAAAGCTTGCCATTCACATTGTTGCCAACACAGCATTTTCTAGAAATATTGGGAACCTGGAAAGAGATTACATATCTCTCAGGTAACACTGCCCGTTATCCTTCCATTTAACCATCATTATGGGGACAGCTCATTATTCACCCTGACATCTCTTTCCATAATGCTTTCCTGTCCATGGAGATGAAATTAACTTTTAACTATAAACTCAGAGCTTTACAAACTGAGGTTCCATTTTACTTCTGCTTCTGTTGCCATTAGAGCTTTTCTCCCTTGGAAGTAAAAAGTACTAGGTCACTTGCCTTTGGATGGCCAACCCATCTTTAGCTCCACTGATAATAATTTGTCCTTTTGTTTTCTGCTGACCAGCAAAAGAGTAGGTCAAGACTTGATTGACTCACTCCCCCCATTCACAATTATTTCTCCTGGGTCTTTCTGAGACTAAGGATAATTCATAGATCCCCCTTTCATTTGCTCCTTTCAATATCTGAAATGATTTCCCCAGAAATGAATACTTAAGCCATGAAAATTGTCTTTAAGCCTCAATAAAACTCAAAAAGGTACTAGTAATATTATAACAAAGAATGAGAAACAAGCTGACCAGCCCTTTCAATGGCATAATAGTAAGCCCCCCTTTCGATTTTAAAAAAAAGGATCACTCTAATCTATCTCCTGACCTAGTTTTTCCTTTAAGTCAATTTTTAAAACCCCACTGGAATTTTGAAATTCTTCCAAAATCCAATTATTTCCCAATTTTCCAGGCTGCCTCAGAAAAATTAATGGCTTAGTGAAGGAAAGAGGAAGTCAGGAGAAGACAGCCAGGGACACAAGCTCACCCAGCAAACATATGTTTCCATGGCCACATACTGAGTTCTGTGGTTTTGGGGGCTTCTCTAAGTCTCTCAATAAGGCTCATTTGTGGCAGACAATTTACCTTTGCTTAGATATATCTCCTTTTCTCAGCCTTGTAAAATGCTTCTATACCCCATGCTTGTTTTCCCTATTTGATTCCTGGGGCCAATTGCTAGTATTGCTCTACCTATGACAAGGAAGATAGGAAAGAAATCATATGCTTTCTGGGTATAAGAAAGTGATTCATTTCCTCCCCCACCAAAAATTTCAAAGAATTAAATGATATCAAAAGACATATATTAATATATACAGAATCCCTTCCCCCATTAATTTAAGGAGAAGGGCTCTTTGTTGGATTTCTGGACAGCTATTTCACATTAACTTTGGCAGATCTTCCAGGCAACTCAAAAGGTCCAGATCTCCTGGCCAGTCAGGCCTTGGCTTTATTTGGTGTTTCAGAATCCTCTTGGCAGTGCTGCTCATCTTCAAGAAGCAGTACTGGGCTGTTAGCCCCTGGAAATGTCTCAAAGTTGATATTTCCTGATCTACCTTCAGGAAAGCAAACAGAAAGATAAAAGAAGCCGGCAGGCATCTTAGATTCACCTAAGCCAGCATATGTTCCCACTGCCCCTGTCTTATTGTCATTATAGGGAGGAGAAAGATATTTCCTTCCCTCCCTTCCTGGAAGTCTGATGGAGAAGAAAGACTGGCAAGGAGGTAAAAAAGAACCCAGATTTGTTTCTACATGTGCAGTAGGGAGATTCTACTACCCATGACACTCATTGGTCATTTACCAGTCATGGGGACTCATATGGTTTGAGCCAGAATTGCTATGTCATCCCAAAGGAAGCATGATATGGTGGGTAAGAGTGAGTCTCAAAGCAATGAAGACCTGGATTCAAGACCCATAAGTGCCACTCCCATAAATAGGAACAACTCAAGTTATTTAATCTCTCATTCCTCTATATAAATTTCTCTATAAATTGCTAAGAGGCTGACCTGGATTAGTAAGGGGAGTTTCCTCATCCAGAAGTCCTTTATACCAGGGCTTCTTAAACTTTTTTTGCTTATGATCCTTTTTAATCTGAGAAATTTTTACATGATCCTGGATATGTAGGCATATAAAATAGGTATACAAAGCCAACATTTACTTACAATAAGTCATAATTTTGCAACTCCCACATTTGATTATGAGACCCCCACATGGGATCATGAACCACAGTTTAAGAAACTGGACCTTATGCTTACATTGATGAAATCACAGGTACAGTCTTTATCTGAATTAATACATTGTAAGATATACATTTTTATGGAAATTGAATTTTTACTCAGAGCAAATCCATTTTTTGAGACAGAGTTAAATGACTTGTCCAGGATCACACAGGTAGTAGGTGTCTGAGGTCACATTTGAATTCAAGTCCTCCTGAGTGTTCTACCCAGGGCCAATGCTCTATCCACTGTGCCAAGCAAAATCCATCCTTCCAAATGTCTCTAATGTGAAATTCTGTTCAAGATTATGTTTATGGAAGAGATCTTAAAGGAGGGAAAGAGACCCACATGTGCAAAAATATTTGTGGCAGCCCTTTTTGTAGTGGCTAGAAACTGGAAACTGAATGGATGCCCATCAATTGGAGAATGGCTGAATAAATTATGGTATATGAATGTTATGGAATATTATTATTCTGTAAGAAACGACAGCAGGATGACCTCAGAGAGGCCTTGAGAGACTTGCATGAACTGATGCTGAATGAAATGAACAGAACTAGGAGTTCATTATATATGGCAACAACAAGACTATACGATGATCAATTCTGTTGGACATGGTTCTCTTCAACAATGAGATGTTTCAAAACAGTTCCAATTGTTTAGTGATGAAGAAAGCCATATACACCCAGGGAGGCCTGTGGGATCTAAATGTGGACAACAACATAGCATTTTCATGCTTTCTGTTGATGTTTGCTTATATTTTGTTTTCCTTCTCAGGTTTTTTTTTTCTTGTAGGTCCAATTTTTCTTGTATAGCAAGATAATGTATAAATATGTATATATATATACTTGATTTATCATATATTTTAACATAATTAACATATATTAGACTACCTGCCATGTAGGGGAGGGGGTTGGAAGAAGGAAAGAAAAATTTGGAACAGAAGGCTTTGCAAGGGTCAATGTTGAAAAATTACCCATGCATATGTTTTGCAAATAAAAAGCTTTAATAAAAATAAATTAAAAAGATGATGTTTATGGATTTATAATAAATAATTGGTTTAAAAAAATGAACCCAAAGTACATTTCCCTCAACTTCATGATGTGTCCCTGTCTGACAGATCAAGAGTTCTCCTGACATCCACTACTATATTTGTTGTCACTGGTCCTCATTCTCATCTGAGACCAAACAGTATAATCAACACAATCAGAAGAGATATAATCAATCTACTATCCATCATAGCCCTTCAAGTACTTGAATAAAGCTAGCATGTCTTACCATCCCATTGCTTACCTCAACAAAATTTCTCTTTACCAGGTAAAACATCCCCAATACTGTAATCATTCCTCCTATGACATGGATTTGGATGCCTCTCACCAACCTCTTCATCTTCTACACTATTCAATTTGCCAATATCCTTGGTAATGTAAAAATGGGGTGATTGATTTACTCAATCCCACTCAAATGAAATAAAAAGCCACCCAATCACTCTACTTTAATTATGCGTCTTAAATGAAAAATACTGCAAACTGGGATGACGTTACATAAGAATTGTGTTTTGACAGGCTGAAAAAATATGGCCATTACCAAGAAGTTATCTATACATTATAAAGCAGTTGAGAAGAGATTCATTTGAAAGATTGGAGCAAGCATGGCATTGCAACAAACCCCTAAGAAGCAAAAGTAGCACTGAACTGTGGCAGGGAAGTGAGATATGGCTCTAAAGATATCTTAGAGCAGAGTACCCAGGCTGAAGGAAGTCCTGAGAAAAGATTAGCTCTTTTCACAACCTCTCTGTCTATCCTTCAATACTATAATATAATCTACCATTCTTTTATCCAAATGTTCCTAGTAATTTGATTTTTGGTTCAAATTACAGAATCCTAATTCTAGAGCTAACTTAGAAATAGATAAATGCAAAGTTAGACAGACAGCTCAAACTCTGCTGAGATGTTAAGAATATTCCTAGCTCAGGGCTCAGAGTGATTGTGGCTAAACTTATAACTTTTGTCTAAAATAGCCTCTCTATAGTGGAACAGGAAACCAGGAACCATTCATTCATTTCATGGCCATTATACTGCCCTCTAGGCTTGAAATGAGCTAACTATTTTAATAAACTAATACACTAAAATGTGGACCCCAGAACATAACTCAATAGACCAGATATGGTAGACTGTCATCTCGCTACTTCTGAGAGTTATGCCTCTCTGAATGTAACTTCAGACTGCTGGCTTTAATTTTAGGGGCAACCCTGTCACCCTGTTAATTCATTTTATTAAAATTCCAAGATCTCTTTCAGACAAAGTACTGTCTAGTTATGCTTCATACTTGTCATTTAATTTTTTCCAATATTTATTTTTATTACATTTTATCTTATTAGATTTGCCCCATCATTATCTGAAATTTTGGGAATCCTGACAAGTTAGCTACCCCTTTCAGTTTGTCACCATCTGAAAACTTAGTAAGAATAGATGTTTATCCGAATCATGGACAAAAATGTTTAACAGTGAGGGGCCAAGAACAGATGCCTTAGACACTCTCCTAAGATCTCCCTTCAAACTGACATTGAGCCAGTGACCACTTCTGTTTTGTTTAATCAGTTCTGGATTCATTTAACTTAATATGAAACATGTTATATGTCATACCCACCCTTCTGTTCCCTTGTCCATTATATAATAAGCTTCTAGAGGATGTGGGATGTTTGCACAGGGCCTTGTGTAACATGTATATAGTAATCAATGTTAGTTGAATGGAAAGAAGCATAGTGCTGGAGTTTTTGGTCACTGATGACTATAGAAGTAGTGTGTCTGGGTTTTATTTGTAATTCCTCATCTTATCTAGTAGGGGAAAGCTCTTCACTGTGAAGGCAGGCATTAAGAGGAGAGGCAGGTCTGACTACAAGGGAAGAAACTTCTGAAATCAGCCAACACTTGCCCCTCAGAGACCTCAGAATTTCCACTGATTCCCTAGTTTGAGTTAAAAGAAACAAAATTTTAGAAGTTTTAGAATCAGAATTGAGTGATCTCAGAGATCTTATAGGACAATCTATATTTGAATAAGAAATGTGTACCCTCCTAATCTGTAACATCCCTAAAGGGTCATCCATCTAGCTTCTGCTTAAAGAATCTGGTGAGTAGTCCCAATTTTTCTAGAAGTTTACTTTCCTAGAGCTTTCATCTGGGGGAGGTATTGCCCAGTAGTAAATCAAGCTGAAATCTGCCCCTCTAAGACCAAGAACAAATTTAATTTCCCTTCGTCTAGTCAGCCCTTCAAAAACTTCTATTCTTTCTGAGAACTGACTAGCTTCCTACATGTGCTAGAGTTCTAGTTCTAGAAGCCTTTGACATTCCCACCCTTACACACACTCTCTCTCTGGGTCAGCCCATGGGATTCTAGCATCTCCCCATTTCAGACTTAAAGCCATTCTGTGCTTTTCCATCTGATTGGAACTAGAAAAGGTCAAAAAACAATTTCTGTTTTTAGAACTGCAATTCTATTTGTCACTGCACTATTTAGTATACAAAATTATTTGTGTCAAATTTCACTGATATGACTATATCCTGAAGCAATCTCTTTTTCCTAAGTGCATTAGAATTCTATGGGAACTAACCTCAAATTAATTCCAAGTGAATAGAAAATGTTGTATGTTCTTGTCTGACAAGTCTATTATCCTTCCTCCCCCTCAGACACACATACACCTGAATTTCTTCAATGTTATGTTCTCTATGTTCTAAGATGGAAGCATGCTAAAGGTGCTATTTGGACTTCTGAGCCCCACTTTTGAGAAGTCCCAACTTTAAGAATTTGTGGTAATGTGAAAAACGTTCATTTTCTTATATCAGCACAGCAAACTATTATTTCTTGTACCAAATGGACAGAAATAATGCTATATAAGGTCAGAATGGATCCCAGTGATGGAATATTAAACATCAAAATAACAGCTCTCAACACAAACTGCAAAGAAATTTCTTTGCCAACTACTGGCTTATTCATTCAATAAAACAATAAAGTTGCCTATTCATATCTATAATTATGTATATTTGTATATGTATGCATATACATACACTTGTATATGTATACATATACATACATATGTATGCATACATATATGTACATGCAGTTTAGGGCTCCATCCTCATCTGACACTTTATATTCCTCAATCTTGACCCCAGATGGCTAAACTTATCACTGAGTGATGGTGGGAACAAGAATGAAGAAAGCAGTCTTTGCTCATGAGGACACGGGCATATTAAATGTTTGATGCAGTACAATGAAAATTGCCTTGGACCTCTCTCTAGTCAGAAGATCTGAGTTTAACTTTGTGCTCTCCTATTTATCAACTTGTGTGTGACCTTGAGGGTGGAGGAAGGGCTTCAGTATTTGACTGTGGGAATGATGCACTTGCACTGGATGCTCTTTGGGATCACTTCCTGTACTGTGATTCTTTTGAGTTCTGCCCCACCCAATCTCAGTAATTTGCACAGAACTGGATGAGATCTTGGACACTACCTGGTCCAAATATATTTTTGTGGGGCAAAGGACCCAAGCTACCAGGATAGGAGTCCAGCCTCTTTGAATATCTCCAGTGACAGGCAATTCACTCCCTCATAAGGTAGCTACTTAGCTTCAGTATTAGAATAGCAATTTTTGTAACTCTCGATACTTCCTCATTTCTAAACCAAAACCTTTCCCACCACCTGAGAGGAAGAGGTCATCTCTCTTACACTGTGGCAAAGTTGAGAAACTGGCTGCAGTTAAATCTTACCTGACTGCCCATAGCCATTGATTTTACACTCTCTTTTCCATACCCTCACAAAGAGTGAGAATGTCACAGAGCTCCTTTCCCAGGGATATCCAAATCTTTATTCTCTCAATTGTGAAATAATGAAAATTCTGTTTCCTTTAAAGAATCAACCACTAGACTTGAGAATGAATATAACTCCTGCAGCACTTTTAGGGTTAGGGCTCTAATGACCACAGGCAAGGGTTGAGATTCACCCTAGGGAGACTACATAGAGGACAGTAACTTGGCATGCTTCCTTGCATCTTCCACCTCATTGCCTCCATGTCCTTCTCCCAATTCCTGGGTGAGGAGGAAAGGAAATGGCTAGACAGCCTTCAGTTCTGGTGTGACTCCACCTGTCTTTGCTGCCATTTAAGGTGAAAAAATTGTTAGTTATGGTTGATCCAAGATGTCATAAGTGAAAAAGGGGGAAGGGATGACAGTCATAGGGGATGAACCTTGCTCTCTGTTTTCATCATAGGATGACCTAAGGTCTGGCTTGGCAGACTCTGGAAGTTATCAAGGGTGGGAATGGGGGAAAGAATTTCTACTTTGAACCCAAGTCTACTTTTCTCCTCCCTCAAGCTCAGAATCTCAAGGATAGAGATAATTTTCACCATGCTCGGTGCCTTCACCAGGGTACCTGGTGGTCAAGCAGGTAGAAAAGAATGGTTCTAGAGTGGCACCAGACCCAGGCTTCCCAATTATAACTTGGCATTCCAGGGCCTTTACTGCTTTAAAATGATTTCTCATTTGGAAATAATGTGGCCATGCAAAGATGAGAGAATTTGAATGTGCTGCCTATGGACAAGCTCAAGAGGTCATCATTCCAGGCCTTAGGGAGATGGGTGTGAACAGCATTGAAAAGAGAATTTTTTCTTTTAATGTGTGAGAGATCATGATTAAGCAATCTGTGTCATAAGAGAAACTTGATGTTGTTTTAAAAAGTACTGAAAGAATGAACAAAACAAGAGAAAAACTGTAAAAACTTGGTTTAGTTGAGTAATACTAATTACATCCATGTATAAATGCTTGTCTAGTTACCATGCAGAATAATAATAATAATAATAACAATAATAATGTATATCATTAAATATGTCAGATTAAATTTTGGTAGGTTTTATTTCATTACAATAGTAAGCTCTTTATATATTCCATTTCATCACTTGTTGCCCACATAGCATGGTTGTCTGCTCACAACATAAAAATGTTAGAGGTAATACTGGGCACCAGAGAAGGGCTTGGTTGGTGGTAGGAGAGAAAGAAAGATACAGACATGAGACACATCAAAGAAAGAATAAACAGGACTTAATGACTAAGTAGCTATAGAGGGATAAAGGAGGGGATAAGGTAATAATAATTCCAGGATTCTGAGTCTAGATGATGAGGAGAATGGTGGTGCCACAGACAGAGAAGAAGATAGGAAAGTCAGAAAAGAGAACCACTTTGGATCCCCTGGTTATTAAGTATTTTACATGCCCATTACACTCAAAAGATCACACCCTGGTGTGAATTATCTGGTGTTTAAGGAGTTTTGAGCGCTGGCTGAAGGCTTTCCCACAGTCGCTGCACTCATAGGGTTTCACTCCAGTGTGAATTCTCTGGTGCTGGATCAGGACTGAACGCTGACTGAAAGATTTCCCACATTCGTTACATTTATAGGGTCTCTCTCCAGTATGGATAATCTGATGCTGAATAAGATGTGAGCTTTGGCTGAAAGCTTTGCCACATTCGATACATGTATAAGGTTTCTCTCCAGTGTGGATCTTCTGATGGTGGATGAGATTTGAGCTTCGATTGAAGGCTTTGCCACATTCATTACATTCATGGGGCTTTAATCCATTATGAATCCTTTGATGTTGAATTAAGGTTGAACTCTGGCTGAAGGTCTTACCACATTCGTTACATTCATAGGGTTTCTCACCGGTATGAACTCGCTGATGAAGAATGAGGTTGGAGCTCCGACCAAAGGTTTTCCCACATTCATTGCATTCATAGGGTTTATCTCCTGTATGGATTCCCTGATGCTGAATTAGAGCTGAACTATGGCTAAAGGCTTTGCCACACACATTACATTCATAGGGTTTCTCTCCTGTGTGGATTATCTGATGTTTCCTAAGGACTGAGCTATAACTAAAGGCTTTGCCACACTCATTGCATTTATGTGGTTTTTCTCCAGTATGAATCCTCCGATGCTGGATGAGGCTTGAACTCTGACTGAAAGCTTTCCCACAATCATTACACTTATAGGGTTTCTCTCCAGTATGAACTCTATGATGTTTTATAAGGTTGGAGATTCGACTGAAGGGTTTCCCACATTCATTACACTGATAGGGTTTTTCTCCAGTATGAACTCTCTGATGTTTTCTCAGGTGTGCACTCTGGCTGAAAGCTTTGCCACATTCATGGCACTCAAAAGGTTTCTCTCCCGTGTGAATTCGATGATGTTTAATTAGGTTTGAGCTTCGTCTAAAGGCTTTCCCACATTCATGACATCCATAGGGCTTCTCTCCAGAATGAATTCTCTCATGTTGAATAAGGTTTGAACTCCGCCTAAAGGCCTTCCCACATTCATTGCATATATAGGGTTTCTCACTGTTGTGAATTCTTTGATGTTTCTTAAGGCTTGAGTTCTGGTTGAAAGCTTTCCCACATTCATTACATATATAGGGCTTCTCTCCAGTGTGATTTATCTGATGTCGTGTGAGGTTGGAGCGTACACTAAAAGTTTTCCCACATTCGTTACATTCATAGGGTTTCTCGCTGACATGAGATCGCTGATGTTTTTTGAGAATTGCATTCTGGCTGAAGGCTTTCCCACACTCATTACATATGTAGGGCTTCTCTCCAGTATGAACACTTTGATGCCGAATAAGATCTGAGCTTCCCCTGAAGGACTTGCCACACTCATTGCACTCATAGGGTTTCTCCTCAGTTTGTACTCCCAGATGTTCATTAAGGGTTGGGCTTTGACTGAAGATTTTCCCATATTCATTAAACTGACATGGTGTTTCAGACACATGGATGTTTGGGTAGTTGATTAAATCAGAATTCTGCTTAAAGCTTTGGTCACAGTTATCAAGCTGATGAGACCACTCTCCTGATGAAATTCTTTGATACATAACAGGGTCTGAACTCAGACTAAAGCTTCTTCCAAACTCATAACATTCTTGGCTAATCTCCCTGGGAGAACTCTTGTGGACCACTGTCACTGGTCTGAAACTCCTCTCCTGAGAAAGTGATTTGATTAGCCCATCTCCTTCTGGAATTCCCCAGTGTTGTTCCAACCCTTCCCCATGTTCACATCCTTCTCCAAATTCAGGTCCCTGGGGAACATCTCCTATGAGTCTTTCTAATATCACCACCTGTGAGTCCTCTTCTTCAAAAATTTCTTCTTTAACTGTCAACAACTTGAAATCAGTGCTGGTTTCACAATCTGAAACAATGAATGAAAATGGAAATATTACCTCTTGTTTATTTCGCAAGAAAGGAAACTGGTTAGGAAGGAGAAGGACAATCCCATGGGAAATCAATGTGTTAAGAGTCTAAATGCCACACTCATGGTTAGGGAAGAATGAGGGAAATGGAGTGGTCATACAGGATGGAGGGACCCCAGAGGAGAATGCATATGATGGGAATGGTGGCTGGTCTGAAGTAAATGAGAAGTGTAGAGGAAATGAAAAGAAAAGCTGTAATGGATGTGTAGAGGTGGAAATGGGGGAAATGAGTTCCTGGGAAGTGTGAGGACAATGGGAATGTAGTTGGGAAGAGCTTCAGAGACTATGTTGAGGTCAGAATAAAGGTGACAAACTGGAAATGTTACCTAGAAGATGAAACTCCCTTCAATACTCTGAATACACTTTAAAAAATGCTTATTCAGTGCCCCAAACTTCCTCATCCCCTATCCTGGCCCACTCTGGCTGGGCTTCACCATATATCCTTTGACTTCTATGCCCAAAAGGGCTACTGGAAGAAGTCCCTGGAATGAGCAGACCTGGATTACTTCAGGTTCATGGACTTAACTTAATAGCCTCACCTATTCTGGTTGTACTATTGAACACCTGGGGCTGAGGGAAGGTGGGGAGTAGGATAACAGTGAAGAGGAGTGAATAAAAGGCCTGAGTTGCATGCAGAGAAGGCAGAGGGAAACTGATAAGAGCCCATGAAGGAGGACTCAATTAGACTCCAGTGAACCATGAAAGTGGGTTCAAATAATGTCCAAACTCTCATTATTAAATCTTCAAGGGCTTCCTATGCCACTTTTCCCTTAGCAATAACTCTTTTACAAGATATTCACCATACTTTCTCACATCTTCATGGCTCTGTTATCTAACAGCAGCTAATTCTTCTACATGAGTAAATGAATGTTCAATGAAAAAGAGTCATGTTTGAAGTTAGAAGGCCTAGGGTCTAGAATCATATCTAAAATCTTATTAACTTCCAACATGACAAAGGGCAAATCCCTGAATTTCTGATTCTCAATTTCTCCATAGGCAAAGTGGAGAGTTCTCACTTCTACCTATTTTATGGAGCTAGTAGGAGAATGATAAGAAATTACATAGATACAACACTTTTAACCACAAAACCATATGCACAGAAGGAATTGTTAGCACTTCATTACTTCAAGAATCTCTAGCTTCGAAAACGAGAACACTCCTACCACCAATGTAGACAGTATACCTTGGGGACAATTTAATGAGTTGCTATAGCCAACTTTTGATAGGTCTCTTTGAAGTTAGATGGTCTGATCCTCAGACAATAGATACAAAGTCAACCCAATAGACCTGTACTCGATCCTTTATTAATAATAATGATGATAATAAAATCTGATATTTATATAGTACTTAAGCTTTCAAACATGATTCATACATTATTTCTTAACTATAGTGGCTAGCATAATTTATATAGTGGCTTAAGGTTTGCAAAGTACAAACATTATCTCATTTGATCTCATGTTGATCACAACAACCCTGGGAGGTGGATACCATTATATATTTTACAAATGAGGAAACTGAAGCTGAGAGCCAGGATCACATGGCTACTAAGTGTCTGAGACTGTATTTAAACTCAGATCTTCCTGACTTGAGGCCCAGCATTCCATCCATTGCACCACCTAACTGCCTTATAACTAGGTGCTTAAACTGAGACTCAGGTTGTTAGTAACCTAGGATCACAGAGATAGGAAGTATCTGATACAGGATTTGAATCTAGTTCTACCTGACTCTGACTCTAGCACTTTGACCATAATACTATGCTTCCCTTAGAACTTCTGTTCTTTGGTAGGCAAATACATGCAGGGATTGCTTTCCAATAGCATCACCTTCAGAAACCAGGGTCATGTCCACTCCATAGCAAATGAAGCACTGGAATAGGATTTTAGGGTAGAAGAAATATTTCAAATGGCCAATGTCCCTAATTCTACAATGTCCCACACTCATGTCATGTCCTTCCCTTCACTAGCTCCTTGCACTCTTCTTTATGTACCCATGTCCCTAATCTAGACAAATTTTACTCCTAACTGTACTTTCTCCTTTCTCACTCATTCTTCTCAATCTACCTTCTACATTTGACACTGTGGAACACCTTCATCATTTGTATTCTCTCCCTTCTGGGTTTTGTGATACTGCTCTCTCCTAGTTCTCATCTTACTGTTTGACTGCATCTTCTCAATTTCCTTTGCTTCTCCAAGGTTCTGTTCTAGATCTTTTCTCTATATACTCTTTCTTCATATCATTACCTTTCATGGGTTTAACCATCATCTCTATGTAGTTGACTCCAATATTCAAATATACAGCTCTACAATTTGGAATTATGCTCAAAAAGTTATCAAATTGTGCATACCCTTTGACCCAGAAGTGTTTTTATTGGGCTTATATCCCAAAGAGATCTTAAAGGAAGGAAAGGGACCCACATGTGCAAGAATGTTTGTGGCAGCCGTTTTTGTAGTGGCTAGAAACTGGAAACTGAAGGGATGCCCATCAATTGGAGAGTGGCTGAATAAATTATGGCATATGAATGTTATGGAATATTATTGTTCTGTAAGAAATGACCAGCAGGATGATTTCATTATTCTATCCTCCTATCTGTCCCCAAAATCTCTTTCTGTCAGACACCATGCTTCCAGTCTCCCAAGATTGTAATCTTAGCATGATCCTATATTTCTCTCACTCCCTCATCCCACATACCCAATCAATTGCCAAATCTTCTATTTCTACCTCCTCCATATCTCATGCTCCAACCCCTTTTCGTTTCACATACACTTACCACCTTCACCAAGATCCTCTTCATTTCTTCCTTAGGTTACTGCAATTCATAATTGTTTTCTCTGCCTCTCCTTATATCAGTCTACCCCACATGCTTCTGACAAATTAAATTTTTTAAGTGTAGATTTGACATGTCACCCTCTCACTCCACCAACTCCACAGGCTTATGGTTGTCTCTAGGGGTAAAATATAAACTCTTCTGTTTTGCTTTAAATTTTTTAACTTATATTTTTGTTTTTACAGGGCCTAAATTTTCCCCTACATCATTTGTTCCTCCCAGAGAGTCATCCCTTTTAACAAAGAATCTTTTTAAAAAGAAAAAAGAAGGGGCAACTAGGTGGCACAGCGGATACAGCACCAACCCTGAAATCGGGAAGACCTAGTCCAAATCTGGCCTCAGATACTTAATACTTCCTAGCTGTGTGATCCTGGGCAAGTCACTTAACCCCAATTGCCTCAGAAAAAAAAAAAAAAAAAAAAGAATCCCAGTGGTTCACCACTATAACCAGACTTAGAATGAATAGCCAAATGGATTAGCTCACTGCAGCTCAGAATTCCTTAGCTCAAGAGATCCTTTAGCCTCAGTTGCTGGGATTGCAGGTATGTACAACCTTGCCTGGCTCTCCAGGACTTTTTAAAGATCATTGAATGCTCAGAAATCACATAGCAAATCAAGGACTTCAATATAATTTGTCTGGGCCTTTGGACCTGAACCTCCTAAAGTTACATAGGTGTTTTCTTACATCTCAATTACCTTTGGTTTCAATTTCTTGTTAACCAGTTTTATTCTAGGCAGCATATTAGTAGAGAGTTTATCTTGGAGCCAAGGAGGCCTGGGTTCAAGACCTACCTTTACACATATTGAATGCATGATCCTAGGCAAGTTACTGAGCTTTTCAGTATTTTAGGCAACTTTCTAACACTGCAAGTTACAGAGAAGAGGCCAACCTGCATCAGTAGAAGGATCTTCCTCATCTCTTCCTCATAGGTCTCTATGCTGATAAAACTACAGGTCCAATCCCTCTCTTTTAATCCTATTTGAACATTATACTTCTTAACAGAGAAAAGAGGAAAAGGAAGAATTGAGTATTTCCCTTTTCTGCCTTTTCCTCTTTTTGTATCATCTACCTCAAGTAATATGACCTTTCCTTTGATCTGTCCCCCAATGTGACTAAAGGAGTCCTGCTTGTTGGTTTTAGCATTCTTTGCCAACTTCCATTTTTTCTAAGCATTCTGACAGTTCTTATAAGACTGTGCTATTCTTCGAGGTTCATTCTCAGCTATTCGTTCCAATTTCTATATGGGTTTTTTAATATATGGAAATTCTGAGCAGCAGCAGGGAGGAGGGGAAGTCTTCTCAGCAGGGCTGAGAGATGGGAATCACGAGGACATGGAAGGGAAAGCAAGGGTGTGAGCTTGGCTAGAATGCACATGAAACCTGTGTAAGTTAAAAAAAAAAAATTTAAGTTGGCCAACAAGTTCTCTGTGATCCATATAGGTCTCACTTGAAAGCTCCTTTTTTTCTTTTCCGGTAGAACAGCTTATGTATCCAGAATTTATTTCTTTAGAGCATGGCATTCTCTCAAACCAGCTCTCCCTGTAAAATTCTGATGGGAATCTTTGAAATCTCCTCTCCTCTCACCAAATCTTAGGTATGAATAGATTATGCTCTTTTTCTCCCCACCCTTTCTCCATCATGAAATCCATGATGGAGTGGTCACTTTTTCCAGAAGGCACCATCATGCCTACTTTGGTAGGCATTTTTTTATTCCTCAGAATTTTTTATTCCACTTCACCTCATCATTTCTTCTACCTTTTGAAGAATGAAATTCTCATTATAGCAAGTTAAGAATTCAGAGGTAGCTACTCTTTAATAGTACTCTTTTAATTCCCCCCACAATTACTTTATCATCTTCCATCAGCTTTGTGAAATAACTTCTAGAATTCATTGTTCATTGCCTTCTTGTGGCCAGCGGGTCTATACGCTACTCTTTCACATGTAGTTTGTTTCTCTCTTCACTGATACTTACCCAAATATTCACCATCATGCTTTTATTCCATGGTTCAACAATTTCTTCCCATGAGTACATCTTTGTGATATACAATTCTACTCAGCTGAGTAGAATTTATTTAATAATTTCTTTTAGAATTAATGGACATAAATCTATTGTTAGATTCCAATAAGAATTATATCAAATTAAGCCTCAGAGATACTTAGAAGATAGTACTTATCATCTTGTGCTAACAACTCTAGTTTATCTTTTATTCTGTATGCTTGTATGCTGAGGCCAGCGTTAATACTGTCTCTCTTCTTGGATTTTGTTTTTGGTGAACAACTGATCATCTACAATTAGTGAAAAGCACAAAGTTTAAGAGTAAAAAGGGTTCTAAGAAGCCATTTAATACAATCATTCCTTCTATACTATTCATAAATGATTATTCTGCCTCTACTGAATAACCTCCCTCTGAAAGAGGACATATCACCTCTTCATGTAACCTAGTTCATGAATGGTTCTAGCTGTTGAGAAGCTTTTCCTTTAATTGAACTGAAATACATCCACTTATTGCATCCAGTCCTGCCCCCTGGGGCCAAGAAAAGCAAAACTACTCATTAAGAATTGTGATGGATATAAGTTGCAGATATGTACACTGAACATGATTAATGTGGAGTTTGTTTTTCTTGACTAAGAATATTTGCTCTATTTGATTATGTATATTTCTTACAAAGGTTTTGCTTTTGCTTTTCTTTTCTTTCCCAAAGTGGGGTGGAGATGGGAGAAATGATAGGAGGAAGAAAAAATAGATTTTTGTTCATTGAAAAAAAAAGGTTAAACACCATTAAAAGACTAATCGTTAAATTTTTCTGCAAATATTTGAAGATGGTATCATGGTTTTTCTTAAGTCCTTTCTAGTTCTTAGTTCCTTCAATAGATACTTGTATGGCATGTTTTCCAGTTATCTCACTTGTTGTCTTCAAGTATGTAAAGGGCAGTTCTGGGGAAAAGATATTATACTTGTCCTACCCAGGTAGAAAAACAAGTAATGGGATAGAAGGTTGAGAGAGGTAGATTGGTGTAGCTGAAGGAACAATTGAGTCACAGAAAAATATAAAGGGGTATCCCAAGAGTTAAGAGAAATAATAAAGTATCACAGAAGGCAAGAGATGCTCTACTCTTAGAGGATTTTAAACAGAAGCTGGATGACTTATTTTGACAGGGATGTTGTTGTAGATTCCTTCACAGGTAAGGGTTTCTGAGATCCCTGGTAACTTTGAGGTTCTCAAATTACAAAAAACTCTTGCCTCTACAATGTGACTTTCCTGGTTCTTTTCCTATTTCTTCATTTTATTTGGTGACTCTCCTTTCTCTTTCTTAGAATGGGAGCCATCTATATCTCTGACCTGCCCCTATTTTCTTTTCTCTTTATGTTACACCTTTTAAAACTTATCCACTCTTGGGGCAGCTAGGTGGCACAGTGGATAGAGCACCAGCCCTGAAGTCAGGAGGACCTGAGTTCAAATCTGGTCTCATACACTTAACATTCCCTAGCTGTGTGATCCTGGGAAAGTCACTTAATCTCAATTGCCTCAGCAAAAATCAAAAAAAACAAAACAAAAACTTATCCACTCTTGATTTCAATTGCATAGGAAATTCTGTATATTAATCTCCTGCCTTGATCTGCCCCTCCTCTGCCCACTTGGCTCAGAGTGTGGAAACACCTGTTGCTGAAGAGGCCAAACTGAATTCAGTTGTTTGGAAGCACTCTCCCAACAGAACTGCCTGTCAGGAGATTTGAGAAACACTTAAAGATGGGATCAAATCAATACAGTACAAATGAGTTATGTGTTTGTTAAAGAGAGCAATAGAAAGAAATAAAAATAAAAAATAAAGAAGGAAATAGAAACATTAAGTATTTTGAGTTGGGGAGGAATAATCAGGCAATATTCCTTAGAGAAGAGGAGTTCTGGAGAAGACTGAAGAAAAGCACCCTAAGAACTACTGAGTCTTCCCAGCTAACAGCTACAGTTATTTTCCCCTCACAGAAGGAGCTCCTTGAGAACAAGCTGTCTGGCTTTTCTTTCTGTATTTGTGATGCTTAGCACAATGCTTTGAAAATCGTAAGCACTAAGAATGTTTGTGGCAGCCCTTTTTGTAGTGGCTAGAAACCGGAAACTGAATGGATGCCCATCAATTGGAGAGTGGCTGAATAAATTATGGTATATGAATGTTATGGGATATTATTGCTCTGTAAGAATCGACCAGCAGGACAATTTCAGAGAGGCCTGGAGAGACTTTCATGAACTGATGCTGAGTGAAACGAGCAGAACCAGGAGATCATTATACACGGCAACAACAAGACTATATGACGATCAATTCTGAGGTTCATGGCTCTCTGCAACAAAGAATTGTCTCAAACCAGTTCCAATTGTTCACTGAAGAAAACCATATACACCCAGAGAGAGGGATATGAAATATGGACCACAACGTAACATTTTCATGATCTCTATTGATATTTGCTTGCATTGTGTTTCCTTTCTCTGGTTTTCTTTTTTTCTTGTAGATAGGATTTTTCTTGCACAACTTGTCAACTATCATTACATTATTAACATGTAGTGGACTTCCTGCCATCTAGGGGAGGGGAGGGGACTGGGGGTAAAAGTTGTTATGGAAAGCTTTGTAAAGATCAATGCTGGGGAACTACCCATACATATGTTATACAAATAAAAAGCTTTAATAAAAAAAGAAAAAAGAAAAAAAAGAAAAAAAAAGAAAATTGTAAGCACTTAATACATGCTTTTTCATTCATTTATTCATTGCAAGAGAAAGTCATGAATTGGTGAATAGGCAAAGGGAGGCCTATGGCAACAAGAATGCCCAGGGAAAGACAAGCACAAGAGTCAGAAAAGAGCAAGAAGTATTTCAGAAAAGAGCTCAGAAGTATTTGTGAAGTGCCCACTATGTGCCAGGCACTGGTAAGTAGAAAGAAAAAAAGTGAAACAGTCCCTGTTCTCAAGGAGCTGACATTCTACTGAGAAAAAGCAATGGGTACATGGAAATAAATACAATGTGATTTTTGAATGGTTAGTGAAAGCACTAACAACCGTGGAGGTCGGGAAAGATGACTTGTAAAAGGTGACAACTTAGTGGAGCCATGGCAAGGAGCAAAGAATTCTGAGCAGCAGTGGGGGGAGGGAATGTCTTCTCAGCAGGGCCAAGAGATGGGGGTCCTAAGAACATGGAAGGAAAAGCAAGGAGGCAGGCTTGGCTGGAATGCACAGTGAGTGCCAGTGCTAGGAGACAGGGTCAGGGGAGAGATTAATGGTAAATCAATCTAGAAAGACAGGTTGGAGTCAGATCATAAAGGCTTTAGATGTCAAAACAGGAGTCTGCCTTTTATCCTAGATGCCATGGGGAATCAATGAAGTTTGGGCTTATGGGCAGGTTCAGGAAAACCAGAATTGTAAGTAGTGAGTTAGGGAGAAGTAGGAGAAAGGCTGTGAAGGTCAATCCTGGACAGGTGGGATTTCATTCAGTAAGCAAATAGTCCTACAGAACCCAATCCTGTTTTTTACATACAGTGAGTCCTTGAAAATAGTGAGACTAACAATAAAAAGCTGGAGAAAGAGAAACAGGGAGAAGATGGAAGCTTCGTTTGGTCAGTGGCTGGGGTAGTGGGGAGGCAGAGGAGTTGAATACCTGGTTGGAGATCATGGAATGGAAGCAGGGATTCTGAGTGCAGGGAGCCAGCCTGTGTCCCCAGTGAGGAGTCACTGCTGCAAGGCAGAGCAGGTGGTGACTCCAGATCCGTGCCCAGGGATGTCATCTCCATCTTTGTTTCTTCAGCGAGGGCTCTCTGTTGCTGTGCAGAGTCTGGGCCCTGGAAAGAGCAGGAACATGACAGATAAGGATAAGTTACCCAACCTTAGAGCATCTAGCACAGGATCCATTCTCTAGGACACAGTAAAGGGGACACAGGACCTTTATTCCCAGAGGGCTGCAGCAGTGAGGCCTAAAAAGGGCAGGATATAGCACTGGGACTAGAAATTTATCCTTGGCTTGGTCCCAATGCCAGGTCCCAGATCCTGCAGCACTGGGAATAGAAGGAAAGACAGATTATGATAAAATAGGTCCAGTGGGAGAGTTGTTGGTTTTTAGAAAGGTATAGCAGGAAATGAATAGCACTCAAGGTACAAGGGTTAAAGTATATCCAAAATCATCCTTTCATGCTTCTTCAATATCTTCTCTTCCCCTGGATCCTTCCCTTCTGTCTACAAACATGCTGACATTTCTCTAATCCAAAATGAGCCTTTCTTGTTCCTTAGTTGACAAACTTCCTAAAAATCCAGGCTCCCTGCCTTCCCACCCACTGCCTTCCCAATCTTTTACAATCTGATTTCCACCTCCACCCTTCCATTGAAATTGTTTTCGGAAAAGTTACCTATGTCCTCCAGCACCACCAAATCCAAAGGTGTTGACTCAATTCTGATTGTTTTTGGAAGCACCTAACACTGGTAACCTCCCCCTCCCACCCCTATTACTTTCTGGAAGTTAGTTCTCCTCACCCCCAACTCTGTAGGGCTGATATCTGAGTCCTCCTACTTCTCTGATGGCTTGTCCCCGATTTTCTTCTATTGGGTCCATTTCCCACCCTTCTAGTGCAGCTATTTTCTGAGGCTCTGCCCTTGATCCTCTTCTCTCCTCTTGCTTCTGGTTAATCACAACTTCCATTGCTTCAGTTATTATGTTACCTGTTCTATTGTATTATCTATTTAGCTGGAGAATTTTCAGAACTGTTATTTGGATCAATATGAGAGTTCAGTGGCAAGAGGATCAAAGTGGGTTCAAACAGCACCTCTTGTGCTTATTAGTGGTATGATCATAAGCAAGTCATTCAACCCACCTGAGCCTGAGTTTTCTCAGCTCTAAAATGGGTATACTAATATATAGAGTACTTAACTCCTCAGAACAAATTAGTTCCTTAACTGTAAAATGAGGGGGTTGGGTCAAATGGCCACAAGGTCTCTTGTAGCTCTGTATGAATCTGGCCTCGGGTAGATTCTTGAGTAAGGTACTTAACCATTTTGCCTCAGTTTCCTCAAATAGAAAATGGGGATAATAATAGCACCAACTTTCTAAGGTTGTAAGGGATACAATGAGATATTTTCAAAATGCTCTGCAAACCTTTAAATGCTATAGGAATGCTAGCTTGATCACATTATTTCTCTTCATAGCACTGCTAATTTCCAAGTCACCCAGGCTAAAAAAAAACCCTGGATTTGTCTCCCATCTGCCTCCTATAGTTACCCATTGAGTCTATCGTCCCAATATAATTGCCTTAAATCAGGTATCAGTTCTTTCTCAGATGACTACAATAGCTACCTAACTGGTCTTTCTGCCTCTGCTGTCTCCCTTCCAATTCACCCTGCCAGATTAATCTTCCTAAAGCACAGCTCTGATTACATCACTCCCCTGTGCAAACACAGTGAGCAAAAAAGTGTGAAAGGAGAACTGCAGAGTGGGTGTGGGTGAGAGAGAGAGACCGAGACAGAGACAGAAAGACAGAGAGACAGAGACAAAGAGATAGAGAAAGACAGAGACAGAGATAGACAGAGAGGGGGGAGGGAAAGAAGGAGGGAGGGAGAAAGAAAGAGGAGGGAGGGAAAGGAAGAGGGAGGGAAGGAGAGAGAGATAGACAGATAGACAGACAGACAGAAATGACCAAGTTCAGCCCAGGAGATTAAAACAAGACGGTGACAGTTTTTGCACACCAGAATGAGTTTAGACTTTATGTGCTAGGGACTGAGGACTTGCTAAAGTTTTCACATTAGAAGAAACATATACTCAGAACAGTGCATTAGAAAGATTAATTTGGAAGCCAAGGCAAAATAAATGGGAAGTAGAATGGGCTTGGGTTAGGATGCCCATCAGGGGCCATTATACTGGTCCATAAAATGATGAGGGCCTAAACTAGAAGTGCCCTGGTAATAGAAAGGATAGGACAAAGCTGCTGCCAAGAGCTTCCTCTTTTCTCCCCCTTTTTACCTCATGTCACCTTCTACCACTGTCTCCTACTTCACTTCTCACACAAAGAAGCAGCCCTTCCCCTTGCCACAGCAAATCCTTTCATCCGCACAAGTGATTCCATTTTATCCCAGCTTCTCCAGCAGATTGCCTCATCCATCATCCTTGCCCTCTGGTTTATCTGCAATCTCTCTGTGTTTGGCTGCTTCTCTATAGACTATACACATGCCTATGTCTTCCCCATCCTCTAAAAATCCTTACTTGGTCTGTTCATCTCTACTAGCTATCATTTCACAGCTTCTCTCTTGCAGCTATTCTCCTTGAGAATGGTGTCTATAATTAACGCCTCTCAGAGAGGTAGGGGAGGGGAGGAAAGGGAATAAGCATTTATAAAGCACCTACTATGTGCCAGAGTCTGTGCTAAGTGCTTTTATTTTTTAACAAATATTAACTTATTTGACCCCAAAACAACCCTAAAACCATTTTACAGTTGGGGAACTGAGGCAAACAGTTTTAAGTGACTTGCCCAGGGTCATATAACTAGTAAGTTACTGAAGCAGGATTTGAAAGCCCAGCTTTCTATTCACTGTGCCACCAGCTGCCTCCACTTCCTTTCCTCTCTCTCTTTTTAACTCTATAGTCTGGATTCAGACTTTATCATTTAATTTATACTGCTCTCTCCAAAATTATTTAATGATTTCAGTTGCCTTTCTGTGCAGCCTATGACACTGCTAATCACATTTTTTCCCTTGATATAACTTCTTTCTAGGTTTCCATGGCACTGCCCTATCCTGGTTTTCCTCCTACCTGCCTAACTTCCATCTCAAGTCTTTTTTGCTAGATTTTTATCCAGGTAATGCTTAGTGAAGGTGAGTTTCCCCCAGAGCTCTGTCCTGGGTCCTTTTCCTTTCTCCCTATATACTCATCAGTTCCCATGAACTCTGTGAACAGCTTTATACTGGTAATTCTCAGATCTAATCATCCAGCCCTAACCTTCCCATAACCTCCAAGCCCCACATTTCCAACTGTTTGTTGCATATCATCTATGTCCTGTCATCTTAAATACAACACATTCATTATCCCCAAAGATCCTTTCCTTCTGAACCTTGCTATTACTATTGAAAGCAGCATCACCCTAGTCATTAAGGCTCTCAACCTAAGTGTCATCCTCAACTACTTTCTCACTCCCTCCATCTGTTGCCAAGTCTTATCGAGTTTATCCCCTTCTCTCTCTCTGATACTTCCACCAAACTGGGGCAGGACCTTATCACCTCACACTTGGACTACTGCAATAACTGCCGATTGGTCTCTTAGTTACAAATCTCTCTTCATTCTAGTCTATCTACTTAGCTGTCAAAGTGAGCTTCCTAAAGCGCAGTTCTAAACATACCATCCCTCAATGGTTTATCACCTTCAAGCCAATACTCTGGTTTGGCTTTAAAAGTCAAATTCACAAATTCTGATTTTAAGTAATCATCTAAAGACTTTTATCATTATGATTTTTTAAAAATTGTCTTAAGTATTTAATTGAGTATATTTTGCTTTAAGATAAATAATAATGATCATTTACATTTGGGGAAAGTCCAAAATATTTTATAAATTCTCATTATCTGTCAGATTCTTTGGGAACTTGCCAGGTCCTATGGATCTTCAGGCTTGCAAGGTCATATAATCTTATCAGTTCTGTGAAAGAAGAAACTCCAAGAATGTATGTGATTAATGAAAGCCTTGTCTAATGATTTATTTTTATTCACTTTGTGTTTAAACTAGAGAATAAAAATGTTCAATAAAAAAAAAAGCCCCTCACAACTTGACCCCTTCCTACTTTTCCTACTTATATTTTACTCTACTTCTTTTCTACCACATACTCTATAATTCCATGACACTGGCCTCCTTATAATTCCTCAAGCAAGATTCCAGGCACTTTCAATGACTGTACTATGATTAATTAATTCCATGACATATTCCATGACTATCATCCTGTTCTTTCTCATCTTCACTACCTGGTTTCCTTCAAGTACCAGCTAAAATACCATTCACAAGAAGCTTTTCCTGCTCCCCCTGCTCCTCTGTTGATTATCTTCAACTTATCCTATACATTATAGGTCTGTACATAGTTGCTTGCATATTGTTTACCCAGTTAGACTCTTCAAGGGCAAAGCCTGTCTTTTGCCTTTTTCTATATTCCCAATATTTAGCAAAGAATTAGTATGAAAATACTTAATAAATGCTTACTATTTGTGTAAAAAGGTAGATACAAAACAAAAAAGAAAGATTAATGTTACAAAGAAAATGTTTATCAAAAAATAGCTGGGGGAGGAGACTTTTAAAGAAGATTAAAAGCCCTGTAATATTTATTTTTCTGTGTTCTTTATGGTTTGCTAAATTTAGAAACCCTAAATTTTATACATAGTATTTAGTTTGGTTCTAAAATGATCTCACCTCGTATAATAAATCTAGGACTATCATTGATTCACACATTATGTACTTTTTAAGTGGATTTAATTTTAAATTCTTTTATTTTTGGAATAAACAAAAGTAGAAGTTGCAGAATGCAAAAGAATTTTAGTATCTTAAGAAGCTTATGACATAATTTTGGCCACACAAGATGATCCCAGCAAATGATTCAGTAACAATACTTATGCAAAGAGTTTTGTTAACTGTACAGCTGATGAGTTTTTCTTTGGACACGTTGAATTTGAGGTACAGGCAGGGTTTCCAGATGGAAACATCAAGCAGGCAGTCAGAAATATAGGTCTAGTGTAGTAGTTATTAACATGGGCCCTCAAGGGACCTATTTATAGATTTCAGGGAGTCTATGAATTTAGATGGACAAATTATTTTCTAGTTGAGATTTGGCATTTCCTTCAATTATTTCAAAACATGATTCTGAGACACTTCGGTGTTTATAATGCACAAAAAGTTAATATAATCTGGTTTAGAGGGCTGGAGGTATAGATTTTAATCATTTACATAAAGCTTAGAGTTGAACTTTTGAGAAAATAAATTTTCTGTAGCAGACTGACAAGAAAGATGAGCAGAGAGAGTCAAGGACTTTTGCTCAGAGAATGCCTCCAGGAAGAAGATAGGAAATGTTAAGAGGCAGTTATCAAAGTTGTCTTTAGGGAATAACTATACTACTAGTCTCTGAGTTGGTTTCAAATCTTGCCTCTAATACTGAGATGGGTGACCAAAGGCAATTAACTTAACCTTACTGACCTCAAGTATTAGATATATCAATTGTTGGCATTATCATTATTTTTATTAAAAACTAGTAAAGAAAGCAAAGTAAAATAAGATGGCAATTTGAAGAGGCTATCAAATTAATAAAACCATAATTTTTTTTCAAGTAGCATAGGGTAACAAGAAGAATAGAGGAAACCCCAGTTCCTACAAGTAGGTCTGGGGAGAATGGAAATAGGAACAAGGTCCTGGAAGAAAGGAGAAGGGCTGAGAGATGGCGTGAACACAGGGGTGGGGCTCAGTCTACTCTTGTGTCCACTCTAGAACTAGTCCTGCATTCCAGTCCCCCAACCTATTTGTATTCCTAAGGCTCCAATTTTCTAAGTTAAAGGAGAAGGATAACAAGATGGAAGGTACCAGGAGAGAGATTTTAAGGTGAAGAAAGCTTATATCTGATGTCCTTTTATGATCTTTCTCAGTAGAAGGCAAGGTTATCTGTTGAGAGTTTTGGAGGAGAAGATGAAAGTGGGGTATTTAGAAATGAGGTCTGGAACAACTTCAGTAAGTAATGAGCTGGGCAGTTAACAAGAGATTAATAAGGAAGCTGCCAAGCAACAATGTGGGCCCAGCTGGGGTTAGATGGCTCAGATTTGTCATATTCTGGGTTGTACAATTCTGGGACATTCTCCAGAAATGCTCTACAGGCAGAAGCAGAAACTGAGAAAGCAGATGGATGGAATGATTTAGGAATAGCAATTGGCATGGCCAACACTATGGAAAGCCAAGAAGGTAAGGGTTTGCGGCCATGATCTAAGAGTCTCAGAAAAAGAAAGAGGCAAAAGCCTTTGAAAAGGCATTATGGTACAGTAGAAGGAAAACTGGAGTTAGGTGATGCTGGTTTAAGGTATAGCTTGGATACTTATTACCAGTGGATCTTTTAAGCAAATAATTGCATTTTCCACAGCAATGTCTTCATTTTTAAAATGAAGTCAAATGTATATTCTCATAGAACTATTAGGAGGAAAGTGGGAAGTAAATTTTAAAGTATTATGTAAATGTGAACCATAAGTGGTATTGCATATAGGATGCACAACAATGGCTCATAGCCAAAATTGTTAGAAGCAGGACAAATGACCAGTCACCTCCATTTGTGGCAATTAAATTTCTGATACAAATGGGATGGATGGGAGAGAGGAAGAAAGTTCCTTTTGAAGTCACAGAGTGGCCCTGGTTTAGAGGCCTGGTCCAGGACCCTCTGGCATGCCTAGCAAAGTTCATCCATTCTAATAATCACAGGGAACAAAGCTCAGTTCAGGAGCCTCATAGAGCAGAGATGGAGCACAATGGGGCTAAATCCATTGCCTGTCCTGGGGTCAACTATCCTGCTGGAATGAAACGATTATTAATAAGGCTGCTTTGGTCCAAGGCCTCTGCTAGTGGAACCAGACCCAAAATAAGAGGGAAGAGTCTGTCCTGTTGTGACAACTCTGAGGAAGCAAGTTTTAATGGTCAGAAATCAGTAGAAGGAAGAGGAAGAGAGTGGAATGGCAGCAGATCTAACTACACCCCTGTGAGAATGTCAAGGTCTCAAGAGTTAATAGTGGTCTGCAAATGAATTAATCTGGCTCAGAAAAGAAAAAAAAATAGAACATACCAACAAAAGAAACCTTTTTAGAGCAACCAAAAAAAAAGGCTCAGAGATGCAATTCTCCAGTTTTACTTTATAATGGATCAATCCTCTATCTAAATGTTGTTAGATTTTCTAAATCTAAGCATATCTAAATTTTATGAGGCTTTTATTGAAATTAGAAAAAAAATTACCTCTAAACTAACAATTTGAGGATTACTTAACATAAGCTGCTGAGAAATCCTTTTATTCCACTCTAAAGAATTCCCTACAGGGAACATTCCACACCTTTTCTATACTACTCCAAATGAAATCTCATCTCAACTTCCCACATTCACATAGCTGATAAATCCATCTCCAACTTAAGGCTAACAAACAACAATAACTGACATTTATACAGGGCATTCTTGCCCACAGTTTCTATCTTTGCCCCCCCTTTCTACTTTCCCCTTTCCACTCCCTTCCCCTTATGCCAATGGGGCTTCTAGGACTCTTTGCCAGTACAATACAAACTGGAAAATCTTAAAACCATGATACAATGGAAGCTTACACCTCTGCCCCTCCCCCTCTAACTTGCTCTAGAAGTTAGTCCCATTCTCTAATATCTTAAAACCTCCTTAGTTTTAAATATGAAGCTTTCCCATGACCTTTCTAACCCATCTACAGACCATCCCTATCTCTCCTTTAATTGCCAGATTTCTACAAAGCTATCTCTTTTAGCTGTTTCCACTCTGCCTTCACCTACTCACTCAACTCCCAGCAACCTGGATCTCTATCTCTCTCTCTCTCTCTCTCTCTCTCTCTCTCTCTCTCTCTCTCTCTCAAAGGTCACCAACGGTCATACTGAATCTTTTTTGTTCCTTTTAAAGTTCATTTTGACTCTGCAAACTAATCCCTGCTTCTTGTTAGTCTTCTGGATTCTGTAACATAACATTCTCCTGGTTCTTTTCCTCCAACTCGGGTAACTCTTTGTCTTGTTAGCTGATTCCTCTTCCTCTCCATCCCCAACTGCCCACATGAGGGTGTCCTTATAGCCTCTGTCTGTGACCTCCTTTTATCTGTATACAAGAACATATAGTTATCCCATATATTATACTATAGCATATAATGATCTGATGTGTAATTTCTAAACCTTCTAACTTCATATCTTCAGTCGCTCCTAGACGTCTAAGCACAAATGTCCAATTGTCTCAAACTGTGTTTGAAACTGACTTGATTAGATTTCTCCTCAAAATCTTAGACTTTTCTCTTTTTTTACCTCAATTTTTATTGATGGCACTGACATCATAGAAGGGAGGGAAGGGAGTCACCTATCAAGCAAGCACCTAGGCAGTTAGGTGGCAGTATGAAGAGGGCTCCCAACCTGTTGACAGGAAGATAAGTTTAAATCTAGAATCAGATACTTATTGTATGATGCCTTAGTTTTCTCAACTGTAAAATAAGGATAATAATAGCACTTACCTCCAAGTGTTATTGTAAGGATCAAATAAATTAATATTTATAAAGCACTTAGTATAAGTATCTGGCACATGGTAAGAGCTATGTAAATGCCTACTCCCTTCTTCCTACCTACAATGTGCCAAGTAATGTAGATATAGAGACAAAAATAAACAAACCTTGTCCACTCTTATTATATCTCATAATTATTTGTAGATATCTTCCTTCTTTTTCCAATAGGACAGGAACTGCACATTATTCATTCTTTAAATCTCACAATATCTTGCACTTAATAAGTACTCAATAAATGCTTGAATTGGATTTTATGTCTGGACTAGCAAATTTGATATTTGTATTCACTTCCGTTCTTGTACTTGGTATCTACTGGAATTTATTCCATCCTTCAAGGCACAATGGTAGCATAACCATGAAGCCTTTTTAAAAATTCTTATCCCATTCTTTCCAACTCCAGGTAAAGGTGACTTTTTTCTTCTTAAACTTTTTTTTAATCTTTTTGTCTAACTCTCCTCAGTCCCTAGTTCCCTCAAATTAATTTGTATCCATATCATAGTTCCCCAGTCCTTCTCTGCAAAGCTGTTGGGTAATCCAGAGAATAGAAACTATATGATTTTTCATTATTGTAGTCTCAGCACCTAATAGGCATCTAATAGCCTAAAATGGCTATTGAAATTAAAATGAAATTATATATGTGTATATAGTCACACATGTCTATATGTATGTATCTATGTCTATACAATCTCTCATTGTCTATATCTATGTATCTATCTATAATGTAGTCTAATTGTCTTGACCTTAACTTACTACCTGATACTTATCACAATTTTAACTCTGTTCCTCTGGCTCTATCCCCTTTCCTGTTAGCTGTTCCATTTCCTCTTCCTTCCTGGACTACCCCATTTTTTCCCATTCTCTTTTCCATCACCACAGCCTCCCTCATCAGTCTCCTAACTACCTTTTCACAGTAGCTCAAATCTCTATTAAATAAGGAACTGATTCTGTAGTATCTGAACATTTGCTTAACAAGATTTTCAGTCAATCATGTGTTCCTCAATTTGTTCATTTAGTACTTCAGTTTATTTCCTCTGCTGTATCTGTTTTCTCTTTCAGCACAGATCAACCTGTTCCTTTCTAAAAGCAAATTTCTTTTCCAGGACGTTGGCAATACAAGGTTTGAGCAACTCATCTGTTCTCTGCTGCATAACATTTGAAAGCTTGGAAAGAGAGCAATAGAGATTCAAATGCAAAGACTTCTTTTATTCAATGATGCTGATATATATGGTTTACCTGTATACCTTGAAAAAGTATACTTGAAAAAGTATACTTTTCAACCACTGTGTGTCAAACAAAAATCATATAATTAACTATATATATAAATAACTATATAATTAACTATAATTAACATATCATCTCATATATATTTAAAAACATTTTTCTTTTGAGAGCTTCTGAAATCACCCACATTCTTTTTTCTTAATTTTTATTGCTACTTTAAAACATCATCTTCATTTTCATCTGCCACATTCTTAGGAGTTATTTTTATGTATACAAATACTCATATATAATGGATATGAAATAATACATCCTTTAAAGATTGTAAGGACTCCAATAATTTGGAATTTGGAGAGGGGCTATGCTGGCCTTAACTTCTCCCCAAAAGACTATAAAGAAAAGAATTGGCAAACAAATTAACAATGTAAATGATATTTCAGGAAAGATAATTAAATTATAGTTAAAGAAGTGATTAATTGGGCAAGTCACTTAACCCCAATTGCCTAACAAAAACAAACAAACAAACAAACAAACAAAAAAAAAGAAGTGATTAAGAGGACACTGTTTTCAAGTATCTTCAAGTACTATGCAGTCAATATGTTAATTAAAAATTAGTCTGATTTATTTAATTACCAAAGCAGATATTTTAGGAGCTTTCCACTAAATATATGTGGACTAACCTAATGCAGAAGCAAGTCTAATGGGAAAAATAATTGGACACTTGAAAGTCAATGAATAATAGTAACTTATACCTACAGGTTTTAAAGTTTACCAAGTAAAATCTATAGTATGGCCATCCTATAAGATGGCACAAATATTGCTATCTCCATTTTACACAGAAACAAACAGACATGAAGTTCACTTGCCCAAAGTTACATAGTAACAGAATTCAAACTTAGATCTTCTAACCAGAGGTTGAAATCATTACACTCCTTCACTCCATTATAGTCACCTACTAAAGAAATTCTGGGACATGATGAGGAAAAAAATGAATTCCAAATATAGTGGAAAAGGTGTGGTAATTGGCTAATGAAATAAATTGTTGTTTATCCTTTGCCAGATTTTGCCAAATCCTGATATAATGAATGCTGAAGAGTCATGGACCCTTAAATTTCCTTAGAACAAGTGCTGAAGGTGAAAGATATCTACCTATAGACATGACACCAGGCAGTCATGCTTTTTAGAACATAGGTTACTGATCCTGGGGCAGTGTAGCTGTACGTTGGGTGGTCAACAGCTAACTGATCCTAAGATGCTGCATTGAGCAAAGTCATAAGCTCTATTCAGTACATGGGAACTCCCAATGTCAAATAACCATTTCTGTAACAATTGAGATCCTTCCGAAGCTCACTGCTAAGCAGTTCTAAGCCAGACTACAAAGGCAGGAGCTCAGTGATTCAGCAGAGTTCCAGTTACAGGATTAATCAGTCCTTTCCTTTCTTCTTCCCTAGCATATGTACCTTAGGAAGTCTTTCTGGCTGATGCCCAGGCCTGGCCCATAGTGCTCTCTCAGTCCTAAGAGTCGTGTTTTTCCAGAACCTCTTAACAGATCTGCTTGCCCACACTCTCTATTTCATCTTCCATGAGCTGTAGGAATTCTCTCCCTTGCACATAGGTTTGGTTATATTGAGATTTAATAACTGCAATCAATAAATATTAGATATTTACATTAAACAATACAAATGCACTAGGCTAGGAGCTAGAGGAGACACAAAATTTAATGGGGTCCCTAACCTCAAGGAGTTCAAACTCTCTAGAAGGAACTCCAGCCAAAACTCTTCCATTGTACTCTACTGCCTACTGAATAATTTTCAAAATCCTCTGTTTGGTATTTGTAGTGGAAGTAAAAAATATAATGCCTGGCCTCAAGCAGATTAGGCTAGTTTTTCCTTAAAAGGCAGTGAAAGTAGCCCAAGATTTAATTAATTGGCTTAGAGGCTGAGGCTCAGGGTCTTGATGTGGTTTTCTGGTCCTGAGTACAAAAATCCATGAAAAGTTCTAGCTGGGTCCTGGGATGAACAATGCAGAGGCATTCAGATGCACTCAGATGAATCCGTGAACACCCTTGTTAGGTATCTTCCCCTTGCTCTGGTTTAATAAATCTCCTTTCGTTAATTATTAAAAAGTGTCATTTGTTATTTAACTCCAATGACAAGCCTAAACTGTGGAAAGATGCTGGATTTGGACTCAGAAGATCTGGGTTTGAATCCTGACTCTGTTTTGACAAGCCATGAGATCATGGGCAAGCTGCTCAACCTCACTGGGCTTCAGTTTTCTCACCTGTAAAGTCTAAACACTGAAGGTAAAAGGCAATGATCAGGATGCTGCTGTCCTCTGAGGCTGACTAAAGGCTGGCACCTACCGATCCCAAGCACAGAATGTCAGAACTCGGCCTTTAGGCTCCTGACTTCAGGTTCAGAGAACTTTCTACTCTGAGGTTCTTGACATGGATAAGGACCTTCAAGTTCTAACAAAGTTAAACTTGAAGAAAACCAAAGACTTAGGAAAGTTCAATAAAACAAAATAAAATAAAACAAAATCTACTTCCCCATCAAAAGAAAACTTCTCTTTCCTTTTTTTTTTCCCTTTGGAGTGAGAAGGGCAAGTGGAAAGGCAAGAGGCATTTAAGACATGCAAGAATCTCAGGATTTTAGCGATATTAGGGACTTGAGAGATCAATGAATTCTTTCTATGGACAATAATCCCTTCTATGATAAAGTTCATTCAAACTTTGCAAAGCTCTGGTGATGGGGAGCTCATTAGTTTTTGAACTGGCCCATTCCATTTTAAGATACCTCTGAGCACTGGGAAGTTTCTCTTCATAAGAGGCTAAAATCTGCTTCTCTGTAATTTCCCACTATTAGTTCTAGTTTTGCCCCCAGGGGCTAAGAGGGACAAGTCTAATCACAGCTGCCTATGGCATCTTGACTGTGAATCTCTTCAACTGATGCCAACCCAGCTTGGGATTCATTTCCCTAGCACAATTAACAATTTCACCTCTTAGTTTGACAGTCTTTAAAAAGGACAGAAGCTAGAGAAAAGAGAGGTAGCCACACATGCCTGATCTCTGGTGGACACCCCTGGAGAACTCACCAGGGAGTAATGATAGAAAGCTGCTTTCTGTTGCTGATTGGACAGTTTGGATACTGGCTTCTTTAATATACTGTATGTGTAATGGGGAAATGCAGAAAACCCAGATGAGCTTGTTCTTGCCAACTCTAAAGAAGCCACACAGAGGGATAAGAATTGTAGACAGTGCCACTTACTCACTATATGACTGAACAAATCATAAATCATTTCATCCCTTGAATGAGTTATTTACCTGTTACATCTGGATAACCTGTGTGCTACCTGTCTCAGGGCTATAATGAAGAAAGTGACAGGAAAGCCTAAAGACACCACAGGGAAGACATTACTGTCGGTACCTAGTGCCTAGCAGAGTGTTTGGCACATTATGGGCACTTAAGAATTGTCTGTATTCTCTCTCCCTTGGTAAAATAAAGTCTCCTCTATTGATCTTGTGGAAGGAAACTTTGGCCAATAACTCAAGGGACTCATCCTAACTAACCTTTTTGTTTTATTTATTTTTTTTATTAATACTTTTTATTTGCAAAACATATGTATGGGTAATTCCTAAACATTAACCCTTACAAAGCTTTCTGTTACAAATTTTTCCCCCCTACTCCCCACCCCTCCCCTAGATGGCAGGATATCCACTACATGATAATTATATTAGAATACTTAAGAAATCAAATATATGTATAGTTATTGCCACACATCATTTTTTGTGCAGGAGAAATCATATCTACAAGAAAGAATAATCTGATAAAGGAAATACAATGCAAGCAAACCTCAATAGAGAACATGAAAATGTTATGTTGTGGTCCACATTTCACATCCCTCTCTCTGGGTGTATATGGCTCTCTTCACCGAACAATTGGAACTTAACCTTTTTGTTTTAAAGACAAGAAAATTAAGGCCTACAGAGGGAAGTGATGTGGCCTGTACCACATAATGGTAAATAGCAGAGCCAGAATCTAAACCCAAGTCCTCTGACTCCAAATCTATCGTACCCTCATCAGAAAGGCTTTAAAGCCAGGCAGTTGTCACCTGGTATTATACACATTAAGATTCAGCTCTGGTATGATTTCAGAGGACCCAGGATGAAACATGCTCCCTGCTCCTGATAGAGGTGATAGATAAGAGTGCAGATTAGACATGACCAAGATGGGAGTTTTGTTTAAATATGCATGTTGACCGCAAGGGTTTTTGGTTTCTTTTTCCTTTTTTCCACTGCAGGGGAAGGGGGAAAAATCTAATTTTTGTTCATTAAGAAATAGGATTATCAATTGGAGAGTGGCTGAATAAATTATGGTATATGAATGTTATGGAATATTATTGTTCTGTAAGAAACGACCAACAGGATGATTTCAGAGAGGCCTGGAGAGACATGAACTGATGCTGAGTGAAACGAGCAGAACCAGGAGATCATTGTACACGACAGCAACAAGACTATATGATGATCAATTCTGATGGACATGGCTCTCTGCAACAATGAAATGTCTCAAACCAGTTCCAATTGTTCAGTGAAGAAAGCCATATACACCCAGAGAGAGGGATGTGAAATGTGGAACACAACATAACATTTTCATGCTCTCTATTGATGTTTGCTTGCATTGTGTTTCCTTTCTCTGATTTTTTTTCTCTTGTAGATGCGATTTTTCTTGCACAACAATGATAAGTGTGGAAATATGTATACATATATTGGACTTGTCGAGTATTTTAACATAATTAACATGTAGTGGACTTCCTGCCATCTAGGGGGGAAAATTTGTAACGGAAAGCTTTGTAAGGATCAATGCTGAGGAACTACCCATACATATGTTATGCAAATAAAAAGCTTTAATAAAAAAAAAAGAAATAGGATTAATTTTTTTAATTTAAAAAATTACTTATGCTAATGTGAACTACTGATAAATGACCACATTTTAAATCAAAAACATTTGTACTTTCCCTCTAATTAGTCATCACTAAAAGAATACAATGTTAAAAAGGGGAAAAAAATCTGTCAACAAAACTTTTCTTTTTTTCATTAAAACAGATAAGTTGACTCTTTAAAAATAGAAATGAAGGGGTCATTACCAATCAGTCTGCAAAGAAACCAGCCATCCCAAGAACAATGGCTTCAGTTTGTCACTAAGAAAAAATCCTAAAAAAGATGCAACCACCTTGTATTTGAGAGCACTAGCCTGGCCAGCAGGGGATGGAGCTCCCCCAATCCCATTTGCCTGTGAACAGTAAGATTCAAAGCTGTTGGAGGTCATTAGCTGAACCCTTTGCAAACCCACAAAAGATGTCTCAAGCACTGTTAGTGCAGAAGTCAGTTTGCTAACTAGAAACAAGCATTAGGGCATGCTGTCTGCCCCAGGACAAATGCCAAATATCCTCAATGCAATGAGTGTGTTCAGGCTCTTGGTAGACAAGCACCAAAGTTTGAATCAGACTTGGAGTTAGGAGTCTCAGGTTTAAATCATTCATTTAATATTTCTGAGCCTGAGGTTCCTCTTGCAAAATGAGGATGACAGTATTTATGCCATCTCAGAGCAATACCTGACAGTTTTGTCATGAAAACATCTCACATCTTTCACATCTACAGAGGAAGGAGCTCTTCTTATTGTCATCTCATGGAGGCAGAAGAGAATTTCCTTAGGCCAATGTCTGTGATCCTCACATCAGGGCTCCCCAGGGTCAGTCAGACCTCCTATAGCACCATCAGACCTACAGAACCATCACATCTGTCACAGTATCCCACAAAAGATTTATCCTTCTTCCTTTCACTCCTTTTGAATCTCATCTCCACTTTCATTGTGCCTTATGTTCCTTAGACCCTTCTCATTCTCTTAATCCACCAGCCCAATTTCAGACCTATTCATTTCCCCTACAAATCTAGTAGAATCACAGTTAGGGATATAAAGATGTCATTGCTACTATCCAAGAATTTCCCCACCCTCTGATCCCCCGGCACAGCTGGCTTGCTAAATCTATAATCTCCAACATCCACCGTCCCCTCCCAAGCCACCAAGAATATCACATATTGTGCTATCTGATCAACCTGTTGCCTAACCTCACTACCATTGGAGAAGGGGGTGGGCTCAGAGCGACTGAGATCCAGCTTCCAAGCCATTTCCTAGCTTTGTGATATTGGACAAAGCACTTCACCCCTCTGTTCCTCGGTTTCCCCATCTATCAAGTTAGGAGGGTGAGACTTGGTGATCTCTAAGGTTTCTTCTGACTCTCAATCTATAATTCTAAGATCCTTCTCAAGAAAACTGTCTTTATTTCCCTACATTGTACACAAGAAAGTCACCTCATCTCCTATTTTATTGAGACCATCAGACTTAAGTTCTAGATCTGCACTTTCCCTGGCTCAAGTGATGAGATAATCTTCCTTCACCTCCCACAAGACTGTTCCTTCAATCCTGCCTCCCAATTCCTTTTCCTCTACACTGGCTCCTTCTCATTCAAACCTGTTCCATCCTGCTACCTTTCTTTGCCTTCTTTCACTACTAATCTTCTAGCAAAGCATCTGTCTTCATTTTCCATTTCTCACTTAGCCATCAACTTCCAGATGTGAGATAATCTCAACTCAACCTTCTGTGCTCACTTCTTTCCAGTCAAACCTAAAGTCCTTTGTCAGTTCTCCTCTTCTGTGACCTTTCTATAGCACAGTGCAATGTCTAGCTTCTCAAACATACTTGTGAAGGCTGGAGTCTCAGCTCATTTTTGCAGATATACAGCCTAAGTTTCATCACAAGACTTCCCCTTCTGACACAAAGAACCCTATTCTGGAGCAGATACCAAGCCTAGTATGAGCCAAGAGACCTGTGCAGGGGATAGACCTGGACACCTGGCAGGTGTTGTCCTCAAATCCTTAGCTGCCTCCCCTTACTCCCCAACAAAAGAGGAAGCCCCCAGGCCCAGGCTGTTCACCCAGTCATAGCTGTGTTACTCCTCACACACAGGGACTTCAGTCAGCTTCTTTCTGCTGCCAAGACCCTTCTTCCCAGAGCATCAGGGATGCAGCTGGTCAACACTGGAGAAGCAAGAGTAGCTCTTCTCTCTTCCCCTCACCAACCTCAGCGAACCCTTGCCTCTGCATGCTGGTACAAAGCATAATACTCACTGGGCTTTTTATCGACTCCCCCCTGATGGGCAGCTTCCTTGGATTCCTGTAGTTACCATGCTAACGCATTGCCTGTGAATGAGCATTCCTTTGTTTCTTCATGCTCCCTTCTCCCTTGGTTCTTCCCTCAACACGACTCTCTCCAAGCTCTTCTTCTGCCTTGCTGTTTGCTTCTTTTGTGACTCATCTTTCTCCTCTGGCCCCTGAAATGTGGGCGTTCTTCAAATCTAAGTCTGTCTTCAGTCTTCCTTAACTGCCATGGTACCTAACCCCTCTATGCAGATGATTCCCAAACTGGCACAAGATGGAGAAAAACACTTTGGACTTAAGAGTTCAAGTATCATTACCCTCAATTCAGTTCAAGTATCAGTACCTGTTGTACTGGACAAGACCTTAAAACAATTGTTTTTAATTGCTATCTTTTGTTTTTACATCACCTAAATCTACACTCCTCCCCAGCCAGCATACTCTTCTTCATCCCCATTTCCAAGGGACTATCTAATGTAATAAGATTTTTTTAAGGAGGGAAGAAAAATATAAAGAGGGAAAAAAATCAGTGACTGCATGATGCCCAGAAAATCAATCAATACATTAAGAAATCTGACAACATAGGCAATTCCATCTGTGAGGAACCTTCCCCTCAGTAAAGGAGAGTGCTGATCAAGGTGCTGAACATTTCTGCACATCAGATTCTGTGTGACTGTCTGGGCATCATGCAGGTCAAACAAGATGGGTATATGTGAGTCAAAGTACTTTATCAAGCATTAAGTATGAATATGCAAATGTGAGGCATTGCTGTGATTAGAATTAGATCCAGATCTCAATTACTTTTTGCCTGGTGGAAATCTTTATTTAGATGTTTTGCTGATTCCTCACACCAAGCATGTCTCCACCTAAATTCCCTGTCTCTGTGATCGGCAACACCACGTCCCCAGTTCCTGAAGACTAAATTTTGAAATCATATCACCTTGCTTCCCCACTTTCTCTCCCCACAACCATGATCCTAGTTTACCAATTCCTCATTACATTTGACCTGTGTGTTGTAACAGCCTTCTAGCTAGCCCTTGCTTTTAGATTTCACACCAACCAGCCACCCTTTACACTAGTCACCAAGCCAAACCAGCACGCATTTATTAAATACCTATTATATGCAAGGCACAAAGGATATAAGGCAAAATTAAAAACCGAGTCTGACCTCGAGGAGCTTACATTCTACTGGGAGCAGGGTGATACAACATATAAAGGGATAAGCAGAGAACTTGAATGGCTAGGGGGGATGAGGAAAGCCTTGCCATGAAAAGTAGCACAAGGGCTGACCCTTGAACGAAGTCCGACAGGGACATGTGCAGAGGGAGTGAGGCAGCAGATGGAATGCTGAGTTTGGAGAACAGCAAACTTGGCTGCTGCAGAAAAAGCGTGAAGGAGAATGATGGGAAATAAGCCTGAAAAAAAGATAATGAAGCCAAACTGTAAAGGGCTTTAACTGTCAAGCTGAGAAATGTGTATTTTATAAGAAATGTTTGGTGAATTCCATTTCCAAGGCAGTAGAGAGCCAAGACTTACTAGGAGTAGAGTGACCAGACCTATGCTTTAGAAAGATTTTTGGGGGGAGCTGTATGGATGGCAGAATACAATTAGGAAGCTGCTGAGCCAGAGAGTGGTTGTATGAGCAGAAAGAAAGGAGATTTGATGAAAGTAGAATTGATAAGACTTTGTAGTTAATTGGAAACAGGTGAGAAGGGGGAAGAATTGAGGATGATGACACTGAAGACATGAATATAGATGTCTGAGAAAATGATGGTAGGGGCAGCCAGGTGGCACAGTGAATAGAGCACCAGCCCTGAAGTCAGGAGGACCTGAGTTCAAATGTGGTCTCAGACACTTAACACTTCCTAGCTGTGTGACTCTGGGCAAGTCACTTAACACCAACTGCCTCAGCAAAAAAAAAAGAAAAAGAAAGAAAGAAAGAAAAAGAAAGTGATGGTGTCAGCAAAAGAATGGGGAAATTTGGAGAAGGGGGAAATTTCAGTGGATAAGTTAATGAATTCCATTTTGGATATATTAAGTTTGAGGTATCTACAAGACATCCAGTTGGAAATGTCCAAGAGGCAGTTAGTGATGTAAAAATGGAACATAGCAAAAAGACTAAAGCTTGACATAAAAATTTAGAAGATGTCTGCCCAGTAATTTAACTTACATAAACTGCTAAGTTCACCAAGGAAAAAGGGTTGGAAAGAGAAGAGAAGAGTTCCTAGAATAGTCTGGAAGAATATCTATAATTTGGATATGAGGTATGGATGAAGATCTAGCCAAAGGGACCAAGAAAAAGCGATGAGACAGATATGGGGAGAACCAAGAGTGAGTGGTATACTGAAAACCCAAGAAGGAGAAATTAAATAGGAAAAAAAGGCAGTCACCAGTATAAGGAGCTACAAAGAGGACTTAGAAGAATGAAGACTAAGGAGAGGCCACCGATTGACTTTAGCACTGAAATCATTGGTAACTTCAGAGAGTAATTTCGGTGGAGCAGAGTTCAAAAACTACATTACAAAGAGTTGAGGAGTGGGAATACAGAAAGGAAAGTTAGCAGAGTCAGCTTTTTCTAGGAGTTTGGCCATGAAAAAAAAGAGGGATATAAGATGAAAGCTTGAAGGAAAATAGAATCAAAGATGGTAGAAACCTGGACTTATTTATAGGCAGGAGGAAAGGAATTGTTTGTAAGAGATCAAAAACTGTGAAAGGAGAGGATGATTGAAGGGACAAACTTCTAGGAAAGGATGGGATCAAACACATGAGAAAAGGGTGAACCTTAGCAAGAAAAGCCATCTTTTTTTTTTTTTTGCTTTTTGCTGAGGCAATTGGGGTTAAGTGACTTGCCCAGGGTCACACAGCTAGGAAGTGTCTGAGACCAGATTTGAACTCAGGTCCTCCTGACTTCAGGGCTGGTGCTCTAACCACTGGGCCACCTAGCTGCCCCAAAAAGCCATCTTTAAAGAGATAAAATTGAGGTCTTCTTGAGGGCAAGAAAGAAATTCCCAACAGGTGACATCATAATACTCCTAATTCAGAGTTGTGATTACATCACATAAAAACCTTCAATGAAGTCCAAAATTCTCAGCGTGACATTCAAAATTGTTTACAATTTGTACAACTTTCCAGTAGTCTCACACTTCTGAACATAATTTTAAGTCCCAGTTGAAGTAAACTGCTCTGTTCCCCACAGAAATCCTAATCTTTCTTACTCAGTTGCCTCCCTATTCTCCACTACTGAAATCCAACCACTTCTTGGGGGCTTATATAAGGTACCACTTCCTCCATAAAGGCTTCCCTGATTCTAATGACCTTCTTCCTCTCTCTTGTGGCATAAGCAGAAATGTTTTCTCTCTCCCTTCTCTACAATTAGCCATAATATAACTCTGGTGACAGATTTGAACTAAGTCTCTACTCAAAGCTCTTCTTCTCCAGGTTGCAATCAAAGGACTACAGTGAAAGATGTCCAGAATAAGGTAGAAGAATTAAACAAGGAAGTAAATTCCATGGAAAACAGATAGTAAAATCAGTATAAAGGCCAGCATCGATCAATCAATGAACATTTATTATGCACTTACAATGGCTTACATGCAAAACAGCTTTGAGGCCCAGCCCAGACACTAAATGGTGATATGAATATGGGCAAGTATCTGGCCAAGTCACTTAACTTCTCAGTTTCCTCATTTGTAAAATGGGAATAATAATATTTCCAAGGACTATCTCCCTGAGATACTGTTAGGATCAGATGAGTTAATAAATGTAAAATATTATAAAAATATGAGTTGGTCCCATTAGTATGTTTAAATATAAGCACAAGAAACAAATACAAGCATCTGTCAAGCTATAGCAGGGGTGCTGGTTATTTAGCAACTAAAGGGATTTGGACTATGATTCCACTGGTGTAGGAAACTCCCAGATGAGGAAACTTCCTGTACTAGTGTAGGTCTGCACCCTCTCTGCAACACAACTGCAATACAGTCTGAGACACTGCCTACAGTACTAAGTTAAGGACCTTGTTCAGGGTCACACAGCTGCAAGACAATCTCACACACAGGTTTTTCAAGCATTGAGGCTATCTCTCAGTGGGGTCAAACTCAAATAGAAATGGAGACCACTAAAGAACTAGAGAACATTATGAAATGCAAAATAGATAACACTGATTATATTAAGTTAAAAAGTTTTTTGTACAAACAAAACCAATGCAGCCAAGATTAAAAGGGAAGCAGAAAGCTGGGGGGGGGGCGAATTTAAATCCAGCATTTCTGATAAAGACCTCTTTTTTTTTTTTTTTTTTTTGGCTGAGACAATTGGGGTTAAGCTTCTTGCCCAGGTCCAAGTATTAAGTGTCTGAGGTCAGATTTGAACTCAGGTCCTCCTGACTCCAGGGCTGATGCTCTATCCACTACATCACCTAGCTGCCCCCTCATGTTTAAACTATAGAAAAAAATGACTCAAATTTCTAAGAATATAAGTCATTCCCCCAATTGATAAATGGTAAAAGGATATAAACAATTTTCAGATGAAGAAATTAAAGCCATTTCTAGTCACATAAAAAATGCTATAAATCACTACTGATTAAAGAAATGCCAATTAAGACAACTCTGAGGAATCATTTCACACCTCTCAGATTGGCTAAGATGACAGGAAAAGATAATGATAAATGTGGAGGAACGTAAGGAAACTTGAACACTAATGCATTGTTAATGGATTTGTGAACTGATCAAATCATTCTGGAGAGCAATATATGCCCAAAAGGCTATAAAACTGTGCAAGCCCTTTGATCCAGCAGTGCCACTACTGGGTCTATATTCCAAAGAGATCATAAAAGAGGGGAAAGAACACAAATGTACAAAAATGTTTGTTATGATTCTTTTTGTAGTGGCAAGAATGTGGAAACTGAGTGGAAGTCCATCAGTTGGGGAATGGCTGAATAATTTATGGTATATAAATGTAGTGCAATATTTATTGCTCTACAAAAAATGATGAACAGGATGATTTCAGAAAAATCTGGAAGGACTTACATGAACTAATGCTGAGTGAAGTGAGCACAACCAGGAGAACATTGTATACAAGGAGATTATGTGATGATCAACTGTGATGGACTTGGCTCTTTTCAACAATGAAGTGATTCAAGGCAATTCTGACAGACTTGTAAAGGAAAGAGCCATCCGTACCCAGAGAGAAAACTATGAAAACTAAATGTGGATCAAAGTATAGTATTTTCACCTTTGTTGTCGTTTATTTGCTTGGTTTTTTCTTTTTCATTTTTTTCCCCTTTTGATCTGGATTTTCTTGCAAGCATGATGAATATGAAAATGTGTTTAGAAGTAGACACATTTAACTTATATTAGATTGCTAGCTGTCCAAGAGAGGAAGACAGAAAAATTTGGAACACAAGGTTTTGCAAACTAGTTGAAAACTATCTTGGCATGTATTTGGAAAATTAAAAAGCGATTATAAAAAAAGAAAATGTCACAATTAAAAGAAAAAAATGGAGGCCACTGACGTGTCCACAAGTTTCTTGCAGCCCATATTGCTTTGCAAAACCCTATATTAGCACTGCCTGTGTTTCACTGCATTTCTATTGGTTTTGTTCTATATTTCCCAGTTAATTTTTATCTGACTCAGTCTTATTCAGGAATGTTGCAGGCATGTGGCCTACATGATTGATTGATACTCCTTCACTACACCCCAATAACTCATTTAGGTTACCATTATCTTTTCAAAATGTTTGAACTCTGTTTTACAACCCAGGTAACTTCACTTGATCCTCATAATAACTATAAATAGGTTCTACAAGTATTATCCCCATTTTACAGATGAAGAAACCAAGATTCTGAGATTTGAAGTGACTAGTTCTGGGTTAGATAGCTGCACATATTGAAGGGGGGGATCTACACTCAGATCTTCCTAATTCCAAGTACAGTAGCCCAGGTATCTCACCTTGCCCTTCAGAGTCTCACTGACTGTTAAAGCTAGAAGGACTCTCTGAATTCCTCTGGCACAACCTTCACATTGTGTAAAGGATTTAAGCCAGGTTGGTTTCACCCAGACAAGCAACAGCAGGAGATATAGGAACAAGACAAGGACCAGGTCTGTTGATGCTTTTTCTACAAGACTTCACAGCCTTTGTACCTGATCATCAGTCCATCTGCCTGCCTGACTACTAACTAAATTAACTATTCACCAGTGGCAGAGCAGGCTAGATGAGAAGGAACAGCTATTATCTTAAATGGCCCTAAAATGGACAGTTTATAAGCCTCATAGCAGGAGTGCCAACAATGAAAGAGATTTGCAAATTCCAAAGGCACATGACGAGGGTAGTATCTAGATCCTAATGATAATCCTAAAATGAAATGGGCCCCCTGCTGAACTGAAGCAGGTAGAAAATGACAAGTAATATTGAAAGCCAGCACCTCTCTGAGGTCTGTTTACCCTCAATCAATCAACAAGCATTTTTTAATCTGTTAGTGTGCTGGGTAGTGAGAATACAAAGACAAAAATGAAACAGTCTCTTTCTTATAGAAGCTTATCGTCTCTCAAAGAACACATTCAAGAAGAAGCACACACAAAATAGATACCAAAAATTTCTAATACATTTTTGCAGGAAGGGCACTATCAGCTGGGAAGATCAGCAAAGACTCCAAGGAAGAGGTGCCACTTGAGCAGCTGTAAAAGAAACAAGGGGTGGTGGCTGAGGTGAAGAGGGAGGACATTCCATGCAATGGCCGAGATGGCAGCTGGAGAGTCAATGTGAGGATTGTATGGGAAGGGTGGTAATGGGGAGAAGGCTGGAAACATAGGCTGGGCCCAAGTTCTGCGGAGCTTTCATAGCCTAACAGGAACTTTTACTCTGGCCTCCAGGCAATAGGGAAGCATTGGAGTTTATTGGGTAGGGGGATGACAAGATCAGATGGGTATTCCAAAATAATCACTTTGGCAGCTTTGTGTAAGATTGGATTGGATTGGACAGAGAAAGTTGAGTTAGGGAGACTAATTAGCAGGCGGGTAGGAAAACTGTCGGTGCTTTCTTGACCAAGTCCAATAACTGGTGGCAGGGGAAATGTTAGGCAGATCTGCCCTTGACGGTATCTAGGTCACAGGAATAACAGGGTCTGTGCTATTAGTTATGAGCATTTCCTATAAAAATATGCTACCTAATAGGAGACTCTGTCTGGGCAAACATGAAAAATATTCCCTCTGGTTAGCTATCTCTATATGGAAGAGCCCCAAATGAGTTGACTGCCTTGCCTGACCATACTACAAAGATCCTGCTCATCTGTTCCCAGCTATGAAGAAAATACAGCAACAACAACAACAACAAAACAAACAACAACAAAAAACAAACAAAAAACTGAGCAGTGATGTCTTATAACTCAGAACACAGAGGGAGACCTGAAGAGAATAGAGAATAAAATGCAAGTCCTGCAGTGAAGAATCTCTGAAGAAATAACATGGCTGGGTGTCCTTAGTCAGATCCATGAGTGTGCTATGAATGGGAACAGTAATATTATAAATTCCTTGTTACCTGAAGGCAGGAAGCACTGTCTCAGAGAGGAAGCAATGTCACTACCCAGGATGGATTATAAATAATCCTGCTTCACATTTCTAGAGGATTTACAAAGTACTTTCATATACATGCTTCAGCTTGAATGGGATTCCTCTGGCAATAAGGTACAGAAAGACTGAACCTTGGTAATAGAGATGTCAGGGCCAATCAAGCCTTGCTCCAAGGATATAGACCATTAGCATTGTTAGTCCTTAATAGGAAAATGCATAGGGCATTGAAAAGAATGGACAAGGTTGCCTTGGGAACTAGTAGTCTTGGAGCAGAGGCTGGATGAGCACTAGGCAGAAATGCTAATGGAAGATCTCTTATGTAGGCATGGTTTAAGCCAAATGACCTCTGAGAACCCTATCAACTATGGAGATTTTGGTGAGCTGGAATTAAAACCTGAAGAAGAAAAGTCTCAGGGAGAATGTCATTCTCCCTGGAGGTAAGAGATGAGGACTCAGACTTCTGGTTGGTCTGATTGGATAAAACTAGGACAATATAAAATAGCAGTCTAATGATCACACATAGAACTCAATATTTTTAAAAAATGAATCTTTAAAACTATTTTTATTTGTAATTGGAGAAAAATATCAAATAAAAATAAGGAAAAAATGACAACACAGAGGTAGAATTCAGCTTGATATGGGGAAAAACTTTCTTAAAGATTCAAGTCATGCAAAAGTAAAACTGGCAGCTTGAGAAGGATGGAGGGAGGTGGAATCTCCATTTTTAGAGGTCTTCAGCAAAAGACCAAATCACTTCTATGGGGGATTCTGTAGAAAGGGTTCTTATTCACTGACCTCTGACCTTTCAAACTTCAAGATTCTATGACTGATTTTAGCTTCTCTGCAATTTGTCCCCATAAATAAATCTGTATTACATGCCCAGAAGGAGAAACAAGTTCTGCAGAAAGGATATAAGAGAATGAAACAAGTGGAAATCTGCTGCCCTATGAATGTTGCTAATATGCTGACAAGCTGAAGGAGTGCTGGTAACACTGCCTATCCCTGAAGGGCAGCTCCAGGAGAGATGTGGAAGGAAGAGAGTTGCAGGGGTGGGCAAGGTAGGGACAAGAGGAGAAGACTACTAGTCTAACTCCCAGAAGAGAAGAATTCCTAAAAGAATGGCAATTGAACTGATAGAGAGGATGGGATGCTACACTTGGGAAGTTTTTATCTGCACAAAGGGAGAGAACTGCAGACACAGACAAATGGCTTAGCTAAACTTCCTCAGCATGATCCTCAAATCCCTTCAAAGGTCATTTGCTAGGCTATATCATATAACTGCCATCCAGGGCAATTAAAATATTTTTATATAAAGGGGAGGGGATCTAATTTGACTAAAGTCCTCTCCCAAAGCCACATTGTGCCATGGAGCTAACTCTGAGCAGATCTTACAGGACTAGAAAGCCTTGACTATATGGACCTGGCAACATACCATGGATTATATCTTAGCTAATTTCTGAGTCTTATCACCAGAGAAAGAACCAATTTATAAGATTTTTGAAAATTCTGAAAAAGTATCCAAGTAAGGGAATCTAGAGAAAGTGAACTATGACACCCCTTCTCCCCCACCCCACCTTATCCCCTATTGCCTGCCCTATCACCTTAGGCCTAGTGGGACAAAAGAGGACTTCAAGGAAAGGCAGACACACAATAGATAAGCTTAGCTGTAATTGGAAAAGCTTACAGAGATACATGTCACCCAAATACTTTTTTTGTAAACACAGACAGTTCTCATCTTATCTAAATTCACATTATGAAAATTAAGACTTTACATTAAGAATTCTGAAAGAAATCCACATTCTAAAATAATACTTATGTTAACTTTGCTGCACAGTACTGTACTCTCTCTCTTTCCCCCCTTTGGTCTCCCCCACCCTATCCTTCCTTTCCTGCCCAAAACCCGTCTGAGTGAAAGCAGTTGAGTGGACTCTTTGAGAACCACCCACTGCTCCCAGAAAAGAGACTTTTGCCCTATTCCTTAAACCTCCCCACGGTCCAACTCCTACTTGTCTGTCCACTCATGCTCTGGTACTACATGTCAGTTCCCTTTGTATCTCCCATACTCCCCTATCTGTCTGTGTCAGGCCCCCATATGTTCTGGAATTGTATGTGAGACCCCTCCTTCTGCAGACACTCTGTGCTTCTTTGTTTACCTTCCTCTCTTCTTTCCCCATATCCATAAGCAAATTTGAAAATTATGTAGAAGTCTGTGGAACAGTCAGTCCACTTATGTAACATGCCAAGGAGCCAGCAATCTGCATAACTTATTAAGACAAGTTAAGATCTTGTTAATGGCAACATGTCAGAAGGCATAACATTGAGTAGCCTTGTAATGTCAAGTAGTTCAGGTGTCTTATAAGAAATGCTGACAAAATAAACCTCCAACATTTCTGAGGTTGGTCTTAAAAAACTGTTAGGTCAAAAGTTGGGATGGTTTCTTACTGAGGAACCTAGCTCACCAAGGTCCAGGACTCATTAAGTTCTGGCATCAATCCTAAGACTATTTCCGCTCCAAGAATAAGATCTATCCTTTTTACCTTTGGTGTGATGTAACTTGTGACTTAATTGTATCTTAACTGAGTGACTTAATGAAGACTTTGCCTTCAACCAGGACCCCAAAAAGAATGTATGCTTCTCAGTTCAGCTAGAGATGATTAGGACACTGGTCCAAAACTATTGAAGAACCCAGAGGAAGGCTAGAATTAGAGCTAAAGTGAATTTGAAGGGGGGGAGAGGTAGGTTAAATACCTTTGTAGAGAAACACCTTTGGGTAATAACAATTCAGCCTTAAAGATAGCACAAGCTTGTCCCCAGGGGTGAAGATATAAAACATTGACCCTTCATGCTTATCATTTGGGAAATGGGTGAATAAACTGTGGCATATGATTGTAATGAGGTTCTACTGAGCTGTAAGAAATGATGAGGAGGGTAGTTTCATTTTTCAAAAATAGCATGGTTTGCAAGATCTAAATGAACTGATGCAAAGTGAAATGAAAACAACTGGGAGATCATTGTTCAAAGTAACAGCAATGCTGTAATGATGAATAACTCTGTAAGACTTAGCTACTTTAAGTTTTTCATTAAAACTTTTTATTTGTATTTATTATGTATGGGTAATTCTTCAACATTAACCCTTACAAAGCTTTCTGTTACAAATTTTTCCCCCCTACTCCCCACCCTTCCCCTAGATGGCAGGAAATCCACTATAAGTTAATTATGTTAAAATACTTGACAAATCGAATATATGTATACATATTTCCACACTTATTGTTGTGCAAGAAAAATCGTATCTACAAGAAAAAAAAAAGACTTAGCTATTCTAATCAATACCATGATCCAAGATAATTCCAAAGGATTTGTGATAAAAAATGTTATCCATCTCCAGACAGAGTACTGATAAACTCTGAGTGTAAACTGAAGTCTAAATTTCTTGCTTTCTTGGTGGATTTGTGTGTGTTTGTGTGTGTATGTGAGGAGAGAGAGGGAGAGGAGGAGAGAAGGAGAAGGAGAGAGAGAGAAAGGTGGGGAGGAAAGAGAGAAATGGCTAATATGGAAATGTGTTTTATATGAATTCACAAGAATAACTGTTATAATTTTGCTTACCTTCCTGGTGGGTTGGGGAGGAGAGGGAGGGAGTCAATTTGGAACTCAAAATTTAAAAATAAGAGAATATTTAAAATAATAATCTTTTTAAAAAAATTCTCTCCATCCAGAGAATTTAGGGGCAGTGTGACTAAGGCGAAGCTGACATAATAAAATTTAGATCCTTTTCCTTCAGGTATCCTGGAAGATGATGGGTAGGGAAGGATAAGAGATGGGGAATGAGCACTCAGAGTAGGGGAGGAGGAGAGCCCACGCCTGCTACTCCCTCTCCTGAGCAAGGAGACAACTGGATGTGGGTTGCCAGCTCTGGAAAGAACAAGCAGTGCTTCTTGTGGGCTGAGGCAGGGTGGGAGCAGGGAGGCACAGAAAATTGTAACTATCCTACAAGTCAATGAACAATGACCATGTTATGTCTATCTCAGTGGTGCAAGCTCCCACAAGAAATCAAATAAAACGCGTGATTAGGAAAATGATTCATTCTACAGCTTCAAAATAAATCAAACACTGACTCTGTTTTCAGTTCTTCTCTCTCTCTCTCTCTCTCTCTCTCTCTCTCTCTCTCTCTCTCTCTCTCTCTCTCTCTCTCTCTCTCTCTCTCTCTCTTTTGCTGAGGCTGTTGGGGTTAAGTGACTTGCCCAGGATCACACAATGAATATTAAGTATCTGAAGCCATATTTGAGCTCAGGTCTTCCTGACTTCAGGGATGCTTTGCTTTCTCTATATTCTCTTCCTCTGTGCTCTCATTCATTATCATGATTCAACTATTACCTCTATGCAGGTAACTCCTAAATCTGTATTTTGGGCCCTGATCTCATCTATGCTATCCACCTCCAACCTCTTTACAGGGATTACTGCATCTGGATCTGGAGTGAGGACATGGATACAAATTCAAATGCCAATAACTATCTGAGTGACTGGGGATAAAAATACTGATCTCTATGGTCCTGGAATCTCTTAATTATAAAATGATTGGGGGGAAGGATTGTCTTGGAGAATACATAAGGTCTCATCTGTCTCTAAATCATATTATCCTAAATCTGGTATTAATCTACATCTACCAGCACTTTGGGCCTCAAATGGGACACATCTTCCTTCCATACTTTGCTTTTACTTCTGACTTGCCAATTACATCACCTCCTTCCACATCCAATTCCTTGCCAAGTCTGGTCAGTTTTGCCCCTTCCACATCCATTCATTCATTGCTTTACTACTACCTTAGTTCATATCTTTATTATCTCTCACCAGAAGGATGGCTGCCAAATTAATGCTCCTGCCCTACCCAACCCAGCCTACACACAGCTGCCAGATATATCTTCCTAAGGAACAGTTCTGATCTCATCCCTCTCCTGTTCAAAAACAGTTAAAGTCCCAAATTCCTCAGCATTCCAGAGCCTCAGCAATCTGGCTTCAACCTGCCTTGCTGGCAGGCCTTATCTCACAGTTCTCCACTTTACACTGTGCATTCCAGTCAGACAGGACCACTTATTCTCCAAATTTGTCCCCACCCTTTCTGATCTCCAGGTCCTTAGACTTTGCTTGCCCTAGACCAACCTGGGTAGGAGGGAATCTTTTTGGTCTATTAAGGTCCATCTCAGATATCAAACAATTCCTAAGCATATCGAGCACTGAGGCTACAAAGAGAAAATTAAAACTTACCTGCCTCAAGGATTTTATATTTGCCTAGTAGATGTAAGGAAAAAGAAGGGAAGGGGGAAATAGCATGAACACATAAGTAAATACAAAATCCATACAAAGTCATTTCCTTTTGGGAACAGAGGGAAGAACACTAACAATTTAAGAGATTAGGAAAACTCCCCTAAAAGAGGTGACATGGGAGGTGAGGCTGAAAGGAACCATCAATACCTTAGATGCTTCACAGTATCCTAGCTGGGGAGGGAAGATGAATGAAGGTAGTCCCTACTGAAATTGAGTCACACAACACATCTGTCAACTGATCTAACAGGTGTGTTTGGGTGGGCCAATCACACAGTTTGTGGTTGGTTCCATCATGTTTTTGTACAGGTAACAAGAAAAATATTTTTAGAGCCGGAGATCTTGCTGAGGATAGCAAAAGTATGATGGTGCTAATGATGATGATAACAAGAGAAATTCACATTTCTAGAGGACAAGTTTGAAAAGTGCTTTCCTTATCATCATCTCTATAATATACAAAAATTATTCCCACTTTATAGATGAGGAAACTGAGTAAAGTTGCACAGCTACTGAGTGACAGAGCTGGGATTTAAAGGGTGGAACTCTGATCATAGCTCCAACATTCTTTTACACTGCTTTTCAATCATTTCAAAAGGGGAAAGAACAAGCAAGGTTGGTGCCTACAGGTACTTCTATAATATTCCAGGTCAGTTTTCTCACTGACTTACTCTAAAAACAGAAAAGGAAATGTTTTTTTCAGAAAGGATTTCTGGAAGAGTTACTATGTATGTGAGAGAAAACTTAAGTCTGGGTCATTTAATATTTCTTGGGTCTGGATCCTGCTCAGGATCCATAGGCTTTAGGGCAGGTCTCCTTATTCCCTATCTAAAAGCTGACATTCTTGAAATGGGGAAAGCCAATCTTGCTACACACTCCCACTACAAACCTTACTCTATCAGGCTGCTTTTCACTGTTTAACAACAATAAGAGCACAAATCCCTATAGGACTTTACAGTTTTCAAAAAGAATACCCTTCTTTTTTATTGGATTTTGATAATCACAAGGAGGTAAATCAGGGTCCAATATTTCTGTTTTACAGATAAGGAAAATTGAGACTCTGAGAATTAAAGTGCCTAGTTCCTAGGCTAATCAATATTGAGATCTGGACAAGAACCAGGTTTGCCAGGTCCCTTGGGCTCCACAATCTGGCATTGTGGTTCCTTTCCAAGCTTATCTTCTCCTATTCCTCAAGCATTATACCCCAGGCAAACTGCCCTGTGTCCATCTTCAGCTTTTGCTCTATTGTTCTCTATGCTAGAGCACTCTCTCCCCTTCTGCATCTGATGAATTCCTTTGAATTCGTCCTTTGAAACCCAACTGAGATGCTCCCTGAGTCACAATTCATATGTTGTCTATGTACAGAGGGTCTCTTGCCACCCTATTCCTGAAAGTTACTCTTCTCAATATAACAATATCCCATTAACTTTTTATCCAGGTCCTGCCTCCTCACCATGACTATACTCTGTCCTGGGCCCTCTTCTCTCCTTTGTTTATACTATTTCTCTTGGTGATCTCATCAGCTTCATGGATTTAATTATCAACTCTATTTTTTTAAAATTTTTTATATAGTATTTTTACTTAACATAAATTTTCCATAGGGTACCATAAACACTTATAAAAGACAAAGAAAAAATTTAGACTTCTCTGGTACAAAGAAATGATCAAAAAAATTTTACATGGATTTTCAAGAAGTGCCATTGCCCTACCCCTCCCTCCCTTGGCATTATGGAAGGGATAACTATACTGTTAATGAGGATTATCAGGGAGAGCCAGGTCCTGGGAGTATTCACAGGGGCCCCACCTGGACTTAAGATGGCACTGAAAGGGACCCTGCTACCCATCTCAGCACCCACAAGTACTTAGCGACTGTTTGCATCGCCAAATACTATTAACTCAATGTTGATGATTCTTAAATCTATTTATCCAGCCCTTACCTTTCTCCAGATCTCCAGTCTCATATCTTCAAGTATTTATTGGATATTTCCAACTAGATGATCCATAGATACATTAAATTAAATGTGACCAAAACAGAGAATTCATTATCTCCCTCTTCTCCCAACCCCAAAGTTCTCTCTTCCTTCTTATTACTGTCAAGAACATCACTTCAGAACTTAGGTGTCTTTCTTGACTTCTCGATTAGTCATCCCCTGTATCAATTTGTTGTCAACTCCAATCAATTCTACTTTTGTAACATCTCTTGTATATGTTCCCTAAATTGGTGCAAACCCTCACCACCTCATATCTGAACTATTCAAGCCTTCCCAACTCCAGAGCATTATCCATTCACCTATCAAATTGATCTTATTTAAAGTACAGTTCTAAGCATGTGACCTACTAGTCAATAAATCCAATTAGTTATCTATTATCTCCAAGAGCAAAACAAAAATCTTTTTTTTTTTTTTTTTTTTGGCATTCAAAGTTCTTTCTAACCTAGGCCCTTCCTACTTTTCCAGCCTTCTTACCCTTACTCTGCCCTCCCCCCCATTCCAGTACTTTGTGATCTCCTTGCCATTCCTTAAACAAGATACTCTTTTTTCAGACATTTTCACTGGCTTACCTCTATTCCTGAAATGCTCTCCTTCATGTCTGTCTCCAAGCTTCCTTCAAATCCCAGCTACAATCTCACCATCTACAAGAAGCCTTTCCCAATCCCCTATAAAACTAGTGCCTTCCTACAGATGATTATCTCCAATTTATCTCTTAGACAGCTTTACACAGTTGTTTGCATGTTACCTCCCCCTATTAGATTGTGAGTTTTTTGGGATGAGGAGCCATTTATTATCTATCTTGTTATCCATAGTGCTTAGCACAATGCTGGAACACAAGAGGTAATTAATAAATGCTTGATGACTTGATATGGCTTGACTGCCACTAATTCCAAAGATCTTACATGTCTTTCCATGTGTCCTGCTACCTTCCCTGACAGAGCCTAAGGAGTAGCTCGCCTTTCCATCAGCTATGAAATAAACAGGAATACAATCCCTTGTTTATGTACTGTGAATTCAAATTAGAACATGAACTTATATCGAATTCCAGTACTTAGCATAATATGAGACACATAGTAAGTACTTAATAAATGCCCTTCCATTGCATTCCACTGAAAACACAACTGATTAAAACTCCTAGATCTTTTCCAACCTAGATTCTAGAATCTAGAAATTAAATCAGATTCACAGCTAAAGAGGAACCCAGAAGGAACAGTACCTTGATTCAGGGTAGATGTGACAATAATTGACAACTGAGAGAAAGAAGAACTATGTAATGCTTATTTTGCTTCTGTTTTCTCTGCAAAAAAAAAAAAAAAAAAAAAAAGACCTTTGCACTACCAACAGAACAAAAATGACTCACAGGGGATTGGCAACCAAGACAGGTAAGAGTTCTAACTTTTTCTTAATGAATTCAAGTTACTTAGACTAGATGAATTACATCTTCAGATATTTAAAGAGCTGGTAGATGTGATTACTGAGCCACTGTGATTTTGAAAAATCATAGAAAGTAGGCGATATACCCAAGAACGGAGAAGATATGTTCCAATTTCCAAATATGAAAGAAGAGATTAATTGCAAACTACAGACCTGTGAGCTTGACTTTGATTCATGGAAAATTTTTAGAATGCATGATTATAAAAAGATGTTGGAGGAAATTTGGAAAAGGAAGCAGTGATTACAAAGCCAATATGGCTTCAACAACAACAGGTTATGGTAGACTAACATAATTGCCTTTAAAAAAAAATCACTAAACTAGGAGATGAAGGGAATGTTATGGATATAGTACAACTAGATTTTACCAAAATTTTTTATAAAAATGTAATATCTCATATTATTCTTGTGGAGTAGATGGAGAGAAATGGATTAGAAGTGGATCCAATTAGATGAATTCAGAACTCTTGAATGACCAGACTCAAAGCATAAGTTAGTTGTTAAGGGTTACCTTAGTAACCCTTAGGCATCTGTGCTGTTTTAACAATTTTATCAATGGCTTGGATAAAAGCAAGATTGTATGATTACCAAATTTGCAGATGACACAAAAATGGGAAGGATGACTAATACAGAGGATGGCAGTCAAGCTAGAGCAAGGGACTGAATCTAATAAGATGAAATTTTTTTAAAAAGCACAATGTAAAATTCTATACTTGGGCACATACAAAAAAATAAACTTCACAAGTACAAGAAGAAGGCATATTTAGTCAGTCAATAAACATTTATTAAGCTCCTATTATTTGCAAGAATACAAAGAAAAATAAAAGACAATTCTCACTTTTATGGAGTTCTATATTTAAAGAGGGAGATAATATGCAAACAACCTGCATATCAAATATGCAACTTAAATAAAATACACAAAGGATAAATTTGAAATGATCATAAAAGAGAAGACACTAGAATTAAGGGGAATAAAACCTTATCTGGAGTACTGGGTTCATTTCTGGGGGCTGTGATTTAAAAAGAACTGAAAGTGTTTAGCATAAAGAAGATAAGATACAGGAGAAACTTGGAAAGCAGCCTTTAAGTATTTGAAGGACTGTCCTATAGAGCAGAGTCAATATAATATCTCATGTTATTACTGTGGAATAAATGGAAAAAAATACTTAAGATTTTCCCCAAACTTTTTATAAAAATGTAATACCACCTCATTATTAGTCTTATCGAATAGATGGAAAGATGTGAATTAGGTTAAAATGCAATTAGATGAATTCAGTACTGATTGGACAACCAGACTCAAAGTATAGCCAGTTGTTGTTCATGGTACATGGATGGTCAAGCCAGAAGTGATGGGTGGAAGTTGCAAAGAGGCCAATTTGGACTCTATGTCAGGAAAAACTTCCTTAGGATTAGAATTATTCAAAAGGAGAAACAGTAACCCTTAGAAGTGGTGGCAGGTTCCCTTTCCTTATAAGCATTCAAGCAGAAACCTGTTGACATTTGTTTGGAAGGTGATATAGAGGCTAGACTAAGATAAAGTCCCTTCTGACCCTTAAAATCCTGTAATTCTGTATTATCCACTCCACCCTATTACCCTCCCTTCTCTGACCTGCTCCTGTTTCCATCTTTTATATATGTTGTGGTTTGATATTTTATTTAACACAAACAAAAATTCACAAATCAGTATTTGGATGAGTGACTGATGGTCAGGCAAGCTGCTTTTTTCTCAATGACTTTATAATTCTTAGAGGAAACATTGTAAAAAATTTCTCCCCAGAAAAAGATTTGTTGCACCTATGAGGAACATTTTTTGCTTTCTGATGTGATGTACCAAAAATTCCTGAATTAAGTGGACAGCATGTATTGTGCCTTTTTACTGCATCCCTGACCAAGGCACCAAGAGCTGGCCTCTTTTATGACCTCTTCTTGGTTTATGGAAGTTTTGCTTAATCTTGCTAGACATATCAATCCAATTGGTGTCAAATGAACTTTTTGCTTCTCTTTTTGACTATTTTAGGGTTAACAAGCATGTGGTAACAAAATGACAGCCCCCTACCTGGGCAATATCAATGGAAAGACTCTATTTTTTAGAAAAATGAAATTGGATGGTTAAATTCTCTGTATATTTACTTCAGTCACTTCGGACAATTTCCCCCTTTCTCTTCTTTAGCACTGTTTCTTTGGGTGTTTTCAGGATTTTATGCTTGAGTGCTTCTTGTCCCTTGAGGACTGACTTCTTCTACAGAACTTTAGTGCACTGGATCCTCTTTATACTTTTTCTGAACTCTTCAAAATCTGTTTTCTCTAACTAGGGTACAATGTCAGCCCATTCCCAGCTTCCTTCAATCAGTCGGGCTAAGATGAAAAGGTCATTTCCCCTGGAACGTCCCATCCAATTCATAGTAAAATTTCCCCTTACATTTTTCTACTTTCTGAGTTAAATTAACTTCAACATTTATTGAGCAATAGTGATAGGAAAGACTATTCCTGTCCACAAATTTTCATTCTATTGGAGGTTGACAAATCATACCTAGATAAGAAAATACAACCTATTTAAAAAGTAATTTAAAGAAGAGGGCCCTAATAACTATATAGAATCAGGTTTCATTTGGAGATGACATTTTAACTATGTTTTGAGAGGATTAAGGGACTCTTAAGAGGTGGCAGGGGTTAAAGAAGATAATATGGAAACATTTAGACAAAGACTGGGAGGCCAATCTGAGTGAAGTATATATGAATCAGAAGTGAAAACTGTTACCTACTCCTGGGTGCTTACATTCCATAGGATGAGACAATGTAACTAAATACAAACTAATACAAGGTCAATTTGAGGGGGCTGGTGAGAGTGATTCAAGTTGTAGCAATCAGGAAAAGTTTCATGTCAAAGGTAGTACCTCAGCAGTTTTGAAAGAAACAAGCTACAGAACTGAAGAGAGTGCCTGGTCTAAAGGCAGAGAAAAGACAGAGTCTGAATCTCTATTTTAAGGATACTCGGGCTAGCCACATCTTCATTCCCTCCAAGTTGCAATGCTTACTCCCTGGATTATCTCCCCAGAGTCCCAGAAACTTCTTCACCTTAGAAGCTCATTGCAGCTCTGGATTTTCCCCATCAGAAGCACCTCCCTTTTATTGGCTGGTTCCTCTCAGAACCTTCAATTTATGAAGAAAATCCAGGCCAGCCACCTCCAGACAGCAATCCTGAGTCTCCAGATTTTCTCTACAACAAACCCTTTATCTTCCCCACCTCTTTCAGGGCAGGGCTCTTCTTTCTTTCTCCTTGTATTTGTACTCCCATCACACAGGACAGTATTTGATATATTACTAAACACTTGTTGACTTGAATTAAATGTGGGACATATAAACAATATATAAGATTGGAATGGTAGATTAGGGTCAAGTTTTGAAGGACTTTAAAGCTTTTCACATGGGGTTTTACTAAATAGGACAATGACATGGTCAGACCTGCATCTGAGGAAAATCACTTTGATGCCTATGTACATGGTGGACTAGAGAGGGGTAATGCTTAAGACAAGGACATCAATTGGGAGGTTACTGCAATAGTTCAGGTGAGAGGTGTTAACACCTAAACTTGCATGGTGGTCATCAGCAGATGTTAAAGATGTATGTAGTAGAAGTAGAAATCCAAGTCTGGACATTTCACTGAATATGTAGCATAAGAGGAGTCAAGAAAAATGTCAAAGCTGTGAAACTGGGCGATGGAAGATTGGTGGTGTCTCTCTGCAGAAAACGGAAGCTTGGAAGAGGAAAGAAAAAGATAGCTGGGATACCTAATTTGCAATATACATTGGGCAATAGGAAATGCAAAACCAGTACTCAGGAGAGAGACTAAGATTGGATATATAGTCTTGAAAGTCACCTGCATGGAAACTGTAAAGGCACACAGAGAGAATAGAAAAGGCACCCAGAACACAGCCTTGGGGAATATCCTACCCTTAGTAAAAAGGTATGAAAGGATTGGAATAGCAAAGCAGAATGAATAGGAGTCAGATAGGCAAAAGAGAACAATAGCAAGAAAACTCAGAGAAGAGAGACTATCTTGGAGAAAGAAGTGGTCAGTCAGAACAATTCAGAGGTTTTGATATAAAGGGGAAAAGAGGGGGGGAAAAGTTTCTATTTTCTCAGTAAAGAACGAGATGAGATTCTTACCTTATAGGATGAGGACTCATTAGTTGAAAGTGGATATGTTGTGGTTTGGAAAGTTTTGTGGGGAGCAGGATAAAGAATACATCAGAGAATAGTAAAAGGATTTTCTTCCTGTGAAGACCTAGATAACATATAGAAAAGCAATCTGAAATAAAGGAAGGGAAGGAAAAGTCTGTGGGTGGCTTTATATAGCAGGCTAAAGATTTTGTATTTTATCCTACAGATAATATGGAGTTACTGACAAATTTCTGGTCAGATAATAACATAGCCATATCTGTGCTTTACAAATACCATCAGTAATTACAAGTCAAAAACTTATGATCTGGGGCAGCTAGGTGTCGAAGTAGATAGAGCACCAGCCCTAAAGTCAGGAGGACCTGAGATCAGATTTGAACTCAGACACTCAACACTTCCTAGCTGTGTGACCCTGGGCAAGTCACTTAACCCTAATTGCCTCAGCAAAAAAAAACAAAACAAAACAAAACAAAACAAAAAAAAAACACCTTACGTTCTATTCTTTCCTCAGAGAACTCCATCAAATATCCTGATCATTGAATTTCCCCTACTTCTACTAGGGCATGCATCTAGGCTAGGTTTGTGATATTTTTTGAATTCCTCTATTTCTTCTTTTTGTCCAGGTGGTTTGTAATATAATCAGAAAACAACTAGACTACTACTACCACATTTGGTGTTTGTGCTCTGGTTTCCAACCTTCCCCACTCCCCTTACCTCATATTCATTGATTCAGACAATAATGTATTAAGTACCTATGTAAAGAGAACTGTGCTAAGCACTGAGAATAAAATTTAGATAAGATATGGTCTTGCCCTCTGATGGATTTACAATCTAGTCTGGAGATAAGCAACAAACACAGGTAACTATAAAACATAGTAAGTAAATACTATGTGAATTTTGGAGGGGAAGATTATTACCAACAAGGGGAAACAAGGAAGATTTCCTAGAAGAGATGACATTTCAATTGGGCTTTAAAAGATAGGTAGGAAGTCACTCTACACCATAAATGTATTTTTTTCCTAATGTATTTATTTACACAGAAAAGAAAGCATACAGAAATAATAAAATCAAGTTAATCAAAAAGATTTCTGAAAGAACTCTATTCAGTTCAGTCAAGAACACTCAAAAATTATTAAATTATCTTAGCTAGTTAACATTTCCCTATAATCTCTACAATTTGGACCACAGGGGTCCAAAAGATATTGTATCTTTTCTCCCAAAATACTTTCCCCCCATTTCCCTCCCAATATGGACTTGGGATAGCCAGGTAATCTGGACAAAATTAATTAATTCTGAGATGAACCTAAGGTATTTGTAGGTCAGTCAGGAAGTCACTGGCTGGTTTTTAGTTCTCCAAGCATACCTTTTAAAATTACAAATTGTAGTGAAAAAGTTATGGGCCTTTCCAGGTCTTTTCTTGGAAATCAGGAGAACTAGACTGAAATCCCAATACAAAACCTGTAAGTTATGTGGCAGGTCAGTCTACCACTATGTGCCTCAGTATGCTGTTAAAAAATGTAGATTCTCCCATTAGTTCACAAAATAGCTGTGGGGAAAATACACTGTAAACTTAAAAGCAGGAAGAAGAATAATAGCAGCTAGTGTTTATATATGAATTTTAAGGTTTACAAAGAGATTTACAATTATTATCTCATTTAACTCTGACAACAATCCTGGGAGATAGGTGCTATTATTATCATCTCTATTTCATATTTGGGGAAACCAAAGCAGACCCTGATTAAGTGACTTACCTGAGGTCACACAGCTAGTAAATGACTGAAACAGAATTCAAATTCACATCTTCTTGACTTCTAAACCAGGACTTTACCTATTATGCCATCTAACTACCCTTAAAACTTAACAATTACTTCCCTTTTTTACATGGCAGAGGAAAGAGGTAGATTAAAAAAAAAAGGAAGAAGAATGAAGTAGTTCTGCAGATTGGGGTCTCCAGAAAAATAGCTCACCTGGGGCCCGACTGACAGGAGCTCTGCTGCCATTGCCTGGTCTCCTGGGTTCCCCTCAGGGAGTCAGGGAAGAACCTGATGAGTAGCCAGAGCTGGGAAAAGAGAAAGGCATATGTGGAAGACCACTCCTAATTTAGGTTCCCCCTCTATGTCACTCTGGGATTCCCCAGTTCTCACAAGAATAGTCCCTGGATCTGATCCCATCATCACTATGAGCACTGAATGTCTTCATGAAGGGCAATTAGCTTCTGTTAATTGCCCATAAGGTACACAGTTAAGTGTCATCTCTTCCAGCAAACCCTGCTCTGATCCTTAAGTTTTTCCAGCAACCTCTTAGCAATCACAAAGATATAAAAGGTTTATACAGCCCCTCTGAAACACACATAGCAATTTCATTCCCTGTCTCTTTTCAAGGCTTGACTTCTCCAGGAAGACTCCCCAGGCTCGCCTCTGCTTAGTGACAACTCCCTGAGCACGTTACATGCACTTTGAGATACATGTTTATTGTTCCATTATAACAAAATCCAGATCCTTAACTCCGAAAATGTATCTTCCACAGATGTGTTTAAATTATATATAAATTTGTTAGATGCAACAAGAAGTAACTTACTCAAAGATCTTCTGATTAGCATTATCAACTGAGACAACAAACAGGGATACAATTATGTTCTGGTATTCACCATTGTTATGGAAATATTCTAAGCTATGATTAAATTAGAATGGGAAAACTTTGTATATGGTAAAGTCTTCCAAATGTTCCTGTTTATAGAATGACATTGCACTAATTATGTAAGTCCTGCTTGATTATTGAGTCCCTTCGTGGCAGCTGAACAATGTAGATAGGAAAAACTAAATGGATGAAAAATTCATATGAGCAAATTACGATATGTGGAAATGCCTGAGTCTGGTAGGGCATATAGATGGGGGGGGTACTTCAGATGCACAACAAGCTTGGGAGACAATGTAGTACTCAATGATCTCAAGAAGTTTTGTAGCATACAACCACATTAAAAAAAAAAAAAATTCTTTTGGAAAGAGGCATAGTGACCAGTGTCTAGAGAACCTGGGTTGGGGTCTTGCCTCTGATGAATCCTGTATGATCCTGCATATGTTAATTAACCTTTCAGTGGCCCAAGCAATTCTTGCTGCCAATTTATATTTACAGAAGGGTTTTTGTCACTAGAAGTTAGTGAAATCATATACTCATTCTAAAAATTTTCAATGACTCTCTAAGTCTGCACACTATGTAAAGACAGTCTCTGAGCAATCAAAATTATGGATGATCCAAAGGACAATGGTGAACATAAGGTGAACAGTAGCATATTATTAAGGGTGATGTCCTTGTGAGAAATGGCAAAAAGGGTGTCATTAATAAAATATGTGATCAAAAAAAGAGGAGAGGGGGCAGTTATATAGAACAGCATGAGGTGTTTAAATCCACACAGTATATAAAAACTCAAACAAAGTAACCTTTAGCATATGTTACTGGTTCTGGAGAGGATTTCAGTCATGCACAGGGCAGGCTGGGATATGAACCAATAAAAGGAGCACCTGCACATCATAGAACCACTGAAGAACACAATTCACCCCAAACTCACCCCACACCCTGATCTCTAATCCATTCCTCCATTCTAGAGTCTGGGAAAGAAGGGCCCACATGTCCTTCCTCTTTGCCTTCTCACAAAAACCTAGTACATGCTAGAACCAGAGAAAACTCAGTCAGCATCTGCAGGAAAAGTTTTTAGCTCCAACTTCAGTTCCAGACAATGAAGACAATTCTTGAAGTTGGGAGGGATCTTCAAGATTATCTCATCCAATTCATACATAAATACATTCTTAGTATCTATTCAACTTAATATTGTAAATAAAGGATTAAAATCACCAAAGAAAAGTGAATTTTCTGCAGACTTGTTTATCAAGACAGGCAAAAGTGGATCTGCAAATCTTTTCAGAGCAACTTTATAAGGCACAGGGAAAAGAACATTCATGTGTTTTCTAAATTCCTTGGAACATGAATAGCTGTTTTAAAATCTGTATTGAAATTGAGTGAGAAAATCAATCACTTCATTAGATTTCTGATATGGATTAATCAATGGGAATATGGCATATGGAGACCACACACACACACACACACACACACACACACACACACACACACTATAAATGCATAGACACAGATGACAAATAGAACAAAAACACAAGTTTAATTCATCATCAATTAAAGTTTGCCTTTAATTTCGCCTTTTAGATTTTAACTGGCTGAATCTAAGTTGAAATAGGACTCTGATTTTGCAGAGCTTTGCATAGTCAGATTACTACTGGAATGATTCAAAAAGTAGTACCTCCAACTTCTGAGGGAGAAGAAATGTTTTTTTTTTTAAAGTGACATGGAGTCCAAGGGAGAATTTAATTGTAATTCTATCTCCTCAGTCTAAATTTGATGGACTTGAGCACTTATGGTAATCCTTCCACAGAGACAACAGAGGGAAGTAGAAAGAGTTAGTCGCCAAGAATCAGGAAATCTGAGCTCTACTCCTGACTGCCATTAACTTTCTGAGACCTTGGGCACAACACTTTCTCTGGTTTCTTCTATTAAACCAGGCCAATCCTCCCTTCTCTCAAAAATCTGTTGTAAATCTCAATAGAAAATGGATGAAAAGGCACAAAGTACAGTTTACACGCATGAGATGTTATCATTAATGGAAAAACCTGTATTTTAAGTTCTGGTAATTACTGTAGTTGTTTCACCATCATTTCACGTGAAGCTTGGATAGTTTCCACTTATGCACAATCATATTTCTCACAGACAAAGGCACCTGAAGCTCAAGACTGGGAGAAGAGAACTAAATCACAAGGTTCTGCCAAGAGGACAGAATTTCTGTCCAGATTCCTTCTGGCCAAGTACCTAATACAAGGCCCTTCTTCCCTGCACAAATGTTAAGCAAAATGTTAAGAATTGGAATTGGAAGATCACTTGGCACAAACCCTTCATTTTATAAGAGGAAACAGATCCAGCTAAGCAAACATCTAGTAACATCATTGTGCTTCTAAAAACAGCATTTGCTAAACCACAGGTCAGCCAATAAAGACTAACACACATTGAACACAAGGCAGACCTATACAGAACCACTACAAAGGTTTGACCCCAAAAACATAAGTTTAAAGTACCTCTGGGTGCTCTTAAATGAGGCCTAACAGTTAAGGAAAATAGTGTGACCTAAATGCTATGGAATAGAGCAACTGCATATGGAAGGTGTACAGCTGTGACTGGACAGGTTTGAATGTGCCTGGGGCAGTGATTCTGTCTCTGACCTTAAGTGTGGAAATTTAAGTGTCTGTGTGACATGAACAAATGTATGTTTGTGTTTATGTGAATACAAGTTGGGTCTGCCTTAAAGTGTCAATCCTCTACCCAACCATGCATGAGTGTGTCTATCTTGTTCTGAAACCCCTTTTAGCAGTGCCCAAAATATCCTAAATCTTCAAGCCCCAGCCCACCCTTCTAAGGATTCTGTCTTGTAGAAACACTTAAAGGTTGGAAAGATGAAAGAATGGAAGAGGAACATGAAGGGATGAAACTTCATGGAAGGAGAGGGAAGTCTCTGGAGGGAAAGGTTGAGGATACCTGAAGAGGAGAGGGGAAGTAGTACAAAAGAGAGCTAGGTAGACTCTGGGACAAAGGCGGGGGGAGGGGAAAATGGGAATTGGTAGAGGGAAAAGCTATGGAAGCTGGGAAAAGAAGAGGACTGTAGGGAAGAGGATCCCATACAGAGAAAAAGGCTGGCAAGGGTGACGGAAGAAGACTGATAAGTAGTGGGGACTAGTAGGGAGACAGAGAAGAGAAGAGGACTGGAAAGGAGGAGATCCAGATCAGAACAGGGGAAGAGAAGACTGGTGGAGTGGAAGGGGCTAATTGGAAAAAGATTGAGGAAGGAAGGGAATTGACAGATCTCAGGGAGAGTGGGTGCCTGACCTGGCAAAAGAAGAGAAAAGGAAGGGACTTAGAAGGGAATGGATCTTTGGAGGTTGGTGGGGCTAGGAAGAGAGGATGCTTGGTGCAGTGAAGAGAGAAAAAGGAATTGGAGTGAAGTAGAGGGAAGGAGAAAAGGGGACAATTGAGGAAAGAATTCCTTTCACTGGAGAGGATTGTACTGCCTCACAAAAAGGAGATATTTGAAGGGGTAAAGGAGGACTTCTGTGCAGAAGGCAGAGTAAGTCTGGGGCAGGATGGAGAAGTTAGATGGGAAAAGAGGGGGAGGGAGAAATCCATGAAGGAGGGGGTAAAGAAGTCGAGAGAAGGGGACTGGAGGGGAGGGAACCCTCTGAAGTGAAGGGAACTTGGGGGCATCGAAGGAAAAAGGGGTCTAGAGGGGAGGAAAAAGGTGGAGATGAGAGACTGAAGGGGGGGCCCTGCAGGGGAGGGGCTGAGAGGTGGGGACCCGGTGTAGGGTAAAGGGCCACAGGGGAGAAAAGGCTAGAGGGAATCTTGGGCAAGAAAGGGAGCAAAAGGGACCTATGGGGGAGGGGGGTGGATGAGGACACTATGGGCAGAGGAAGGAGCTGGGAGTAATGAGAGGGTGCTGAGAGCAGGGAGAGTCAATGGGGGACAGAAGGGAGGAGTCTAAGAAATGGAGGGAGCCAGCTGGAGTGAGGAGGGAACCCTACTAGGAAAGGAAACCGAGGACTGTGGGTCCGGGTGGAGGGGGGGGCGCTGCGGGTAGAGAGGGACGAGGGAGGGGGGACCCGAGAAGGGAAATCCCACTAGACGAGAGGAGACGAGAGGACAAGAGCCTGGGGGGATCGAAGGGCCGAGGAGAGAAGGGAGGACCCTGAACAGGGGAGGAGACCGGTGGGAACGAGGAGGGGCCGAGACTAGCGGAGGGAGTTCATGGGGGCGGGGAGTAGGAGAGCCAGGACCGACTAAAGGGAAGGAGACTCTGGACAGGGGAAAGGACTGGCAGAGGAGAGAAGAGGGGACCGGAGACAGGGGAAGGGGTCGATGGGAGCGACCGCAGGCATGGGAGAGAAGAGACGAAGGGGCCTAAGGAAGAGGAGAGCCAGGGCAGAAGTGGGGGGAAAGGGGCACTCTGGACTGGGAGGAGACCGATGGAAGTGAGAAAGGGAGACAGCGGACAGAGGAAAGGGCTGGCGAAAGAAAGAGGAGGGGCACGAAAGGGGACACCTCAGGGAGCGGAAGGAACTGGTAGAGGCGAAAGGGGGGGTTCCCGGAGGGGGATAAGGGATAAGGTGGATAGAGTGGGTGAACCCGCAGCAGCAGAGAAATCTAGGGTGGCCGGAGAAAAGGGCACCGGAGAGAACGACGAAGGCAGGGGAGGGGACCCCGGACCCTCCCGAACTCTTCCTCTTACCCCTCCACGTCTGGGGCCGGCCAGGACTCACCCTCCGCTCCGGGGCCGCGCCGGGGACCGAGGCGGTGGACACAGACCGGCCCCACTGGACCCCGAACCGCCCCCACGGAGAGGCTGATCTCCCGGACCGGAAGTGTCGCCCCAGATTCCCGCCCCCCCTTGGGGGTGCTGCCCAATCCTAGATCGGAATGCGCCTAGGGCCGCAATAGGCTGTAGGGAGGACTCCAAGTCTCGGTGGTCTGTCCGCCCGTCCTTGGCCGGGCCTGCGCAGAGCGTGGTGGGCGGGCCCTTGCTTCGACACGTGGCTATGTGGAGGGGAGGAGAAGGGAGGGTGTGAGTGCAGTTATGCTCTTTTAACACCTTCTCTGGAGGGGGTCGTAGCGACACCTAGTGTGAAGAGCGGGACCTGGAGCCGTCTCGATGGCAGAGGCCGACCGAGTCCTAGATTCGCTGAAGGCCAGAGGCCAAGGGCTCTGGAGACCACTAGTGAAAGAGACCGCCCCCAATTAAAGGGGGGCAATACTCGTTCACTTCCCCAGGAAATATTTTTAAGTGCCTGATGTGTGCAGAGCTCTTTGCTGAGCACCAGGTGACAGACCAAGGTCGGCCTTGCAAGAGCTCACAGATGATCAGTAAAACAGGTATCATGCCCAGTATCGCATGATAGATACCTCAGAGAGCTGCACAACGAGTTATGTAAGCCAATTAGCAAATTAAGCGTGACTCTGCCATGGGCCAGGCTCTGTGCTAAGCTCTGGGAATACAAAAAATAATTCTTTTCCTTAACCTCAAAATGTGATGGGGACGGCGGAGAAGGGGAGAACATGCAAACAACTGTGTACCAAATACAGACCGAATAAGGGGAGGGAGGGGGAGCGAGAATTTCCGAGAGAAAGTACCAAGATTAAGGACTGGGCAAGGCTTCTTAGCCTGGGAAGCCAGGTAGTCGGGCTGATGAGGGAGAAAGCGTTCCAGGCTTGGGGGAGAGCCAGTGGAGACTCTAGGAGCAGCTTGGCCAGTGTCACCGAATCAATAGGGTGGGGGTGGGGGTAGGAGGTGCTGAGAAATGTAAGAAGGCTGCATAGAAGTGTAAGAGAGTGACATGATCAGAAGACGAAGAAAATCAGAATGTTTCTTGAAGAAGTTTTAGAATATTCAATTGGTGAGATCAGAAGGGGAACTAAACCAGAAAGCTTCCAGGAAAACATATTTTAATTAATCCGTAGCACCTAATAAGCTTGTTTAATCAATTTGTCGTGCCAGGCACTCTGACCTCAGCTAGGGACACACACAAAAAAATCAGTCTCTGTTCTTAAGGAGCTTAGATTATAATGCCTTCTTATTTCAGATGTCTTCTAATTTAATATCTGTATTTGGGAGTTAAGTTGTTTGTCTTCAATAGACCATAAGCTCCTTGAGGGCAGGGGCTTTTTTTTTTTTTGCTTTAATTTGTATTCCTAACTATGTATACATATATTGGATTTTAACATATATTGTAATATATTTAACATGTATTAGACTAGCTGCCATCTAGGGGAGAGAGTTGGGGGAAGGAGGGCAAAATTTGTAACAGAAGGTTTTGTAAGGGTCAATGTTGAAAAATTACCCATGCACATGTTTAATAATAAATAAATAATTTGTGTTCCTAGAGATTAGCCTAGTGCATATCATATAAGTAGGTACTTAATAAATGCTTATTGAATGACTGCCTGACTCAGCAGGTGAGACACATGTAAGTATATACAAAATATACCCAAACTAAGTCCAAAGTGATTTTGGTGAGGAGGCACTAGCAGTTGGGGATGTTGGGCAAGACTTCCAAGTAGAGGGTAACTCTTAAGCAAAGATTTGATAGAAATCAGGGATTCTGAGAGAGGAGAAAGAAATGCATTCTGGCAGGAGATTAATTATCTAGTATGAGAGGAACACTAAAGGCTATTTTGGCTGTCCCAAACATATGGAAGGAAGTAATGTGTTTAAGGGTGGAGGGGCTGGCCAATGGGGCTAAATGAATCCCCATTACATGTATAATAAGCCTCAGAAGATTCAGTTGGTTTTTAAGAATAACTCATACATTCTTAAGAGTTTAAATGACTTTGCATAGAATAAACAGGTATTAGGAAATATGATTTGAATCAAGTCTCTTAACTCTCAAATCCAGCATCTTTAATTTATCAGAGATAATTGAAAGATAATCTAGGCATAAGAAATGTCAGGAACAAAAGAAAACTGGAGTTTGTATCATACTGACAAGAAGATGGATGTCCAGTTGAGCTTAATCAAAAAGTTTGCAAAGGGGTGTCATGAGATATGGTTGTAAAGGTAGGATGGAATCTTATTGGGAAAGCAGTTAAATGTCAGGTTAAGAGTTACAGAACCAGATTCTAAAAGTCAGAAGGAACCTCAGAGATCAACTAGTACAACCTATATCTGAATAATAACTTTTACAACATGATAAATAGATGAAAAAGAATTTAATAAGCATTGTGTGTCAGGCATTGTCGTAAGCACTGGAGATACAAGTGTTGGGGACAATCTCTGCTCTTAAGTCCCTTACACTATAATATTATATACATATATAAAAGTGGTGGCCAAGAAAAGGAATTATGTGGCTAAAATGACAGGAAAAGATAGTGATGTGTGTTGGAGGGGATGTGGGAAAACTGGGACATTGATACATTGTTGGTGGAACTGTGAACGGATCCAGCCATTCTGGAGAGCAATTTAGAGCTATGCTCAAAGAGTTATCAAACTGTGCATACCCTTTGATCCAGAAGTGTTTCTATTGGGCTTATATCCCAAAGAGATCTTAAAGGAAGGAAAGGGACCCACATGTGCAAGAATGTTTGTGGCAGCCCTTTTTGTAGTGGCTAGAAACTGGAAACTGAATGGATGCCCATCAGTTGGAGAGTGGGTATATGAATGTCATGGAATATTATTGTTCTGTAAGAAATGACCAGCAGGATGATTTCAGAGAGGCCTGGAGAGACTTGCATGAACTGATGCTGAGTGAAATGAGCAGAACCAGAAGATCATTATACACGGCAACAACAATACTACATGATGAACAATTCTGATGGACATGGCTCTCTTGAACAATTAAATGTTTCAAACCAGTTCCAATTGTTCAGTGAAGAAAGCCATATACACCCAGAGAGAGGGATATAAAATGTGGACCACAATATAACATTTTCATTCTCTCTCTATTGATGTTTGTTTGCATTGTGTTTCCTTTCTCAGATTTTTTTTCTTGTAGATACGATTTTTCTTGCACAAGATGTGTGGAAATAAGTATACATATATTCAATCTGTCAAGTATTTTAACATAATTAACATGTAGTGGATTTTCTGCCATCTAGGGGAGGGGTGGGGACTAAGGAGGGAAAATATGTAACGGAAAGCTTTGTAAAGGTCAATGTTGAAGAATTACCCATACATATGTTTTGCAAATAAAAAGCTTTAATAAAGAAAAAATTTTTAAAAAGAAAAAAAAAAGAAAAGGAATTATGGTCTGCAAAGTCCCAGGAATGGTAAACTGATGCACTGGGCAATTAACTGACACTTTCCATAATCAATGGTATTATTGATTTTGTTACTTTGCCTCAAATTACCTTGTCAGCAAGTATATATACTTATTGTTGGATGATATGTGAAGGTGAATCGTAGGGCCTGAGAACATCTAAATATAGTAGGCTAGTCTGTCTATTTAGTAGGCATATAGTACCTAACCAACAAGTCTGGGCTTCTAAGGCAGGAATTCTAAAGATGATCAGATTAACTTTCTCAGGGTCTGGTGACAGAGATTCTGGAAGTATAGGGTGTGATGGTTAGGGTGCTAAACCAGGTGAGGATAAGTACATAAGTATGAAAGAAGATAATGAGATAACATGAGTAGAGGGCTGGAAAGGCAGATGGTGAGATAGCACAGGTGAAAGCTGAAAAAGATGTAAAGATCTGGGGATCCGGAAGCACCAAATACAGGGGGCTAAGTAGTTTGCATCTATTCAGTTAACCAAGACAGCTGGGTCCTAGAAAGAGCTCAAAAATCGTCATACCAACTCTGCTTGAAGACCTCCAATGATGAAGAACCTATTTTTCAAGTCAACCTATATTCTATAGAAGACAACAGAAAAAAGAAACAGTTACAGAGACAAAGGGAAGAGCTGCACACTATGCCCTAACCTGCAATACTATGAAGTGAATTGAATCCTGACACAAGAAGTAGGGGTGTGAAGCTAGCATGGAAGAAAGCCCCTTGGGATACTGAGACACTGTGGATCAGGACTCTATTCTGGAAGGTCAAGAGTGAAAGAGGACTAAACTAGGGAGAATCATGCAGAATATGAGCAGCAGCTTATTAGTTGGTTTTCCAATTCCCTGTATCAATGGGGGGAGGAAGGAAGGGCAGCAAAAACAAAAAAAATCAAAATGAGATTGCTCAAAATGGAGCTAAAATCCAGTGTACCCCCTGCTGCCACTGTAAACACTACCTAAAACACCCCCCTGGAGTGACTTGTATCTCTTCCTTCTATAACTTCAGGTTATAGGTAGCAATTAAGACCAGCACCAATCCCCTCCCTCCCTACTTGAATGTAGGAAGGAATTAGGTGTCAGGATTATTTTTGCTTCATTTAGCCCTTTGTTACTCACCTTGCTTTTCATTTCAAGTAATGCTTTCTGCTTTGAGTTAATGTATTCTATGGTTGGTCTGTCAAGCATTTACTATGTGTTTACAGACCTTGTACTAAGCAATGAAAAAAGAAAGGCAAAAACACATCTGCCCTCAAAGGGTTCATATTCTAATAAAGGAGATAATATGCAAACAATTATGTAGATATAAGGTAATATACAGTTTAAGTGAAAGGCAACTTCAGAGGGAAAGGCATTGACAGTGGGTAGGTGGTTAGTTAGGGACCAAGAAAAACCTCCATTAGAAGGTGAGATCTGATCTGTCTTGAAATAGACAAGAGAAATATCTCTGAAGGAGAAATTGATTTTTGTCATAGCGGACCACCACATCTTCCTGAATATTTTAATGGATGCTAACTAAAAGTATGCCTTGAATCTAAGAGAGCTTCAGAGTACATTCCAGGCATGAGGGACAGCCTGTGCAAAGGCTGGAGATGGAATGTGAAGTTCAAGATAACAATTAGCTGGACAATTTAGCAGGAATGTAGAGTACATGAAAGGGAGTATTACCAAGTAAGTCTGGACAAGTAGGAGCCAGATTGTGGAGGATATTAAATGTCGATCTAGGGAGTTAGTATTTTATTTTAGAGGCAATGGAGAGTTGAAGATTTTTGACCAGGGATGTGATATGTCAAACCTGTGTCTTGGCAACTGTAGGGAGAATGGATTGGGCAGAAGAAGCTAGAAGAAGAGAGATTAAGAAGTTACTGCAATAGTCCAAGAGGTTTTGAGGACACGGCCAATAAGAATGGCCAAGTGAACTAAGAAGATTCAGAAGATAGAAACTGTAGAGGTAGAATTGTTAATGAGAAGAAACAAATTAAGTTGTGAACTGGGGTGACTGGAACCATGGCAATGTCCTCAAAAGAAACAGGAAATCTTGGAGGAAAGAGAGGCTTAGAAAGTATGTAGTATAATAAAGATAATGGATGTTAGACAATAGATCAGACAATAGTCAATGGCTATTCAATAAAGATTCAAAAGGAATCTCCACTATAAAATCTTGAGAAGTGGCCATTTAATGCCTTTGCACTCTTGTGTGTATAGAATGCTTTCCCTCTTTCTGCCTCTTAAAAGTTCTTCTGGCTCCTTTTTAATTTCAACTCAAATTTACCATCTAGAAGATGGCCTCTCAGTTGCTAACATCTTCCTAAGATTACATTCTATCTACACTGTTAATTTCTCTTACGTACTTATTTACATGTTGTCTCTTGAATTAGAATGTTAGCTCCCTAAAGGTAGGGACTTTGAAAAATCTTTGTCTCTGGCACACTTAGCACAGTGACTAGCATATGATAAGTGCTTAATAAGTGATTTTTGTTTGATGGGTTGATTAACTTCAGCTTGAAGACTTCAAGAAGGAAGAATCCACCACTTGAGACAACCACTTTTAGACAGATCATTTAAGATATTCAAACCTAAATTTGCCCTTTTTGCAACTTCTACTCATCCTTGTACTTGGTTCTTCTGTCTGGCACCAAGTAGAACAAGTCTTACCATTCCCCTATAGGACAGCCTTTCAGATATTTGAAAATATTTAATATGTCTCTTCTGACTTTTCTTTTGTTCCAGTTCACCCAGTCCTCGTATGATATGATATCAAGGCCCTTTAATAGCCTGGTTGTGATCCTCTTTAGCTTCTTGGTGTCTTTAAACTATGTCATGAACATGATATTCCAGACAAAGTCTAATCAGGATGGGATTACTAAAAGCTGTTTCTCTTAATGTAGCCCTAGTCTTCATGAATTTTATTGGCTTTAATATCTCACTGCTGATTCAAAGAGTATGCAAAACATTAGAGACTTCCACATTTTTTTAGAACAGCTTACTAGAATCTCTCCCATCTTATACTTGTGAAATTTATTTTTTTGTATACAACTTTGAGACTTGACTTTTATTTCCACTGAATTAAACCTAATTAGATTCAGTCTTATTAGCCATTTTTATCCTGTCCTTTCCGGTTCAAGGATCATTCTTCATGGCAGACAATGGAAGCAAATGTTAACTGAGTGTTTCTGCCTTTGCTTTGCTGTCAGCTATTATTTTCCTATTTATCTTAGCAACAGGTCTTCCTCTTCTTTGGTGTTCCTCTTCCATAATATGGCCTTTAAAAATTCCAAACCCTTTTTGTTCTCCCTAATTGAGAGCTGAGAAATTTGGAAATCTGTGTTTGAGCATTTCTGACACCTCTTGTAAAACTGTGCCAAGTTTTTAAATCTATCCTGTTACCTGCCTTTACTTCTGCTTTCCGTATTCTTTTTTCTTTCTTTTGCTGAGGCAATTGGGGTTAAATGAATTGCCCAAGGTCACACAGCTAGGAAGTATTAAGTGTCTGAGATCATATTTGAACTCAGGTTCTTCTCAGGGCTGGCACTCTGTCCACTGAACCACCTAGCTGCCCCTCCATATATTCTTTTAAAAATCTACTCCCCAATAGCTAGTTCCTCACTATTAGTAAAAAAAAAAAAAAAAAAAGCAGATCTAAAAGAGAATCTCTTCTTGATTCTTTTACCTTTTTCCAGGCTGAAATTATCATTAAGTCAAGAAATTTTTGCCTGCTATTTTTGGCATAGGAAATGTCTGAATCAAGTTGTCACTACTACATCATACCTCTATGCCAATTTTGTTATTTCCCAAACTCATTTTATTTCCTCCTTCTTTCCAAGTGTTCTATAATATACTTTGAACACAAAATCATTCATTTTTCTCTTTAATAATCTTTAATCAAGTGCCTTCCTCCATGCTTCTCCCTTGATTCCTGGATATCTTCATGAGTATATATTCCTATATAACATATTACCTCATTCTACCTCTAATCTATCCTGTTTCTTTTGAGTAAGATACACTCATCCATAGCCATGGCCCAGTCATGAATTTTATCCTTCCCACATCTTAGCAATAATATCCATGGTATCATATTTACCTCTTTACATTACATCTGCTTGTTTTTGATACTTTGCACATTTATGTATGCATATTTAAAAGTCTAAAACTCAGTCAAGGAAACAGAGATTTAAATTTGGGAGTCATCTGTATAGAAGCAGTGGTGGTAGACAATAAGATTGCCAAGGGAGAATCTAGAGAAAGCACATAACACCCAAGACAGACCCTAGGGTAGCACTTACATTAAAGTCTGGAGAAAGGATGAAGTAAGGTAGCAAAGAAAAAACAGAGAAAGGAAGTAGTTAAGAGGTAGGAACATCAGTTTTCTAGTTGGAAGAGACAGCTCTTAGTAATCATCTAATCCATCCCCCTTATTTTATAGATTAAGAGGTTAGAGGGCCTCAATTTACCCAGTATAAAATGTAGTTGATGTGAGATTGAGACTTTTGTGTCTTCTCACTCTGAATCCAATGTTTTTTCTGGAGATACCATAGAATGTAGTTTCTTAAAAATTATGAGAGGATTAAGCATGGAGTAGGAGGGAATGGCCAAGGGTCAAAAGCTGAAGAGGAATCAGGTAGGGTGAAGACTGAGAAGAAGCCATTGGATTTGTCAATTAGGAGGACACTTTTGAAAAAGCTATTTCATTAGCATGGTAGGATGGAAGCTTGATTGCAAGCAGTTGATTCAAGAGAGAATAGGTAGTAGAAAAGAGAGGAATTGGATATAGATCACTTTTTCATGTTTGGCATTGAAGAGAAGGAGATGGGATGGAGATGAATGGAGTAGAAAGATTAAGAACAGACTAGAATTGAGGAGTGCTAAAACTATCTGATCTGACTTCCTCACTTCCTTTCAGATCTTCACTCTTTCAAATTTTCTATATCTTCATTCATCTTCTATAAGTGGGAAAGCTAATCAAGCAAGTGATCAAGAAGTATTTAATAATTATCTACTATTGGGATTACACTGGGATTACAAAAACAAAGGGGAAAATTCTTGCTTTCAAGGAACTTGCATTCTATGGAAGAGTCAACATGTACATACATAAATATATTCAAAATAAATACAATATAGTATAAGGAAGGTGTTGGATGGATCAAGGAGGTTTAATGCAGAAGGTAGTATTTGAGGTGAGTCTTGAAGCAAGTTATAGATTCTGTGAGGTAGAGCTGTAGAACTGTATTACAGATATGGAGGGCAGCTGGTATAAAGGTTTGAAGACAGGTGATAAGTTATAAGAAACAGCAAGAAGTACCTCAAACTCAAACAGAAAGGAATGCTTGCAGACCACATGTTGATATAAAAAGCTGCAGGTTAATGCTTTTGATATATTTTTGTTTATTGTGTTAAACATTTCCCATTTCCATTTTAATCTGCTTCATGAAAATGTAGTTTTGTTATGAGTTTGGCACCTCTGTCATAGAATACAGGAAGGCAAGTATTGTCTGAGGAGGCAGGAACAGTAGGATGGGCCAGGTTGTAAAAAGTTTTAAATAAAACACAGGAAGTTCTATTTTAGATTAGGGAATCAATAGAGAATCATGAGAATAGAGTTACCTGCGGACAAATAGTTTAGGGAAATCACATTGATATTTTAGAAAGTAGTTTGGAACTACCATAATAAAACCACAAAATTCTGCATATTTGACCCAATATGAAAGGAAAGAGATACTTAGACAAAAATTATTTATAAAACCACATTTTGTTGTTGTAAATAACTATGTACAAAATGAGTGCTCAAATTTGGAGCTATGCTCACAAAGTTATCAAACAGTGCATACCCTTTGACCCAGCAGTGTTTCTACTGGGCCTATATCCCAAAGAGATTTTAAAGGAGGGAAAGGGACCCATATGTGCAAAAATGTTTGTGGCAGCCCTTTTTGTAGTGGCAAGAAACTGGAAATTGAAAAGATGCCCATCAATTGGAGAATGGCTGAATAAATTATGGTATATGAATGTTATGGAATATTATTGTTCTGTAAGAAATGACCAACAGGAGGATTTCAGAGAAGATTGGGAGACTTGCATGAACTGATGCTGAGTGAAATCAGCAGAACCAGGGGATCATTATTCATGGCAACAACAATACTACATGATGATCAATTCTGATGGACATGGCTCTCTTCAACAATGAAATGTTTCAAACCACCTCCAATTGTTCACTGAAGAAAGCCATATACACCCAGAGAGAGGGATGTGAAATGTGGACCACAACATAACATTCTCATACTCCTTGATTGATGTTTGCTTACATTGTGTTTCCTTTATCTGATGTATCATTTATGTAGATAAGATTTTTCTTGCACAACAATGATAAGTTTGGAAATATGTATACATATATTCGATTTGCCAATATTTTAACATAATTAACATGTAGTGGATATCCTGCCATCTAGGGAAGGGGTGGGGAGTTGGGGGGAAAATTTTGTAACGGAAAGCTATGTAAGGGTTATTGTTGAAGAATTACCCACACATATGTTATGCAAATAAAATAAAAAAATAAAAACAAACAAACAAACAAAAAACAAAATGAATGCTCAGCAAATGGGGAATGACTAAGCTAATTATAGTATATGAATGTAATATATTTTATGCCTTAAGAAATGATAAAAAAAGTTATTTCAAAGCAGCTTGGGTCGATTTTGTATGAGCTGCTATATAAAGAAATGAGCAGAACCTAACCATAATTTATATAGTGGCTACAATATTGTAAAGAAAAACTGAGACTTAAGAACTTTGATCAACACAATGATCAAATATGGTTCAGAAGACTGATAATGAACTATGTCTCCCACTTCTTGCCACAGAGATGCCAAAATTAAATAGAAGTCCTAAATGACATATTTTCTCAATGTATATTTGCTTTCTGTGATTATATTTATCTATTAGCAGGGAGAGCTTTCATTTTTCATCCTGTGACAAGGGAAGTCAGGAGGAAGATGGGGTAATAATACTTAAAAAAAATAAAAGAGCAAAATGAAGGAAATCTAGATGAGAAAGGTAGCATTAGAACTACCAAGTTATGTATTGGACTACCTGCCATCTAGGGGAGGGGGTAGGGAGGAGGGAAAAATTTGGAACAGAAAGTTTTGCAAGGGTCAGTGTTGAAAAATTACCTATGCATATGTTTTGTAAATAAAAAGCTTTAAAAAACAAAAAAGAACTACCATGTTAAGTGTGAATATTGAAGGAAAAAACCTAAATGTCATGAGAAGAAAATAAACATAACAGAAATTAATAATTTTATATATATGGCAGCTAAATGGTACAGTGGATAGTGTATCAGTTCTGAAGTCAGGAAGACCTAAGTTCAAATCCAACCTCAGACACTTAACCCCAACTGCCTTAGCAAAAAAAAAAATATATATATATATATATATATATATATATATATAACCCCTCTGTTTTTCTTTGTATACTGAAACGTATTTGTTGATGTATAGATTATAAGAATCAAAAATGTTAACTTAATTTAGTACCTGTGTAGAAGATGGACTGGAGTAGAAGACATGATATAGAATTACCAATTAGGAGGTCATTACAATAGTCCAAGAAAGAGTTAATAAGGGCCTGAACTAAAGTGGTAACTATATGAGTAGTGAGAAGGGGACAGATGCAAGATGTTGTGAGGGTAGAAATAAGATCTGGCAACTTATTCAACGTTGGGATGAGGTCGAGTTCAAAATTGAGGATCATGATGAAACTGTAATCCTGGGAGACTGACAAGGGTGATGTCCTCAATAGAAGGTAGTCGGAAGAAAAGTTGGTCTGCAGAGAAAGATAAACGAGTTTTATTTTAAACATGTTGAGTTTGAAATGTCTACAGGACATCCAGTTCAAAAGGCTGCTGGTGATGAGGAGCTGAAACTCAGGAAATAAAATGTGGTTGGATATTGAGCATTTATTAACAGAGATGTGGAGATGTGTACAAAATGCTTTGCAAACCATAAAGGGCTAACTATTAGCTGTTATTAGATTACAATTTTATAAGATCTAGCCATTGTATTTCTATCAAACACAGGATACTTGGTCTATGGGGTGTGACTAAACTTTTAAGCCAATTCTTCAGTGCTTTTCTTGGTGTCAAGCTTCAGGGATATATCACTATTTTCTAACATGCTCCAGAAGCTACTTCCTAAATGCCATGTGTATATGCCCAAACTGTTCCTGTCTTATTTTTCCTTTTCTGCTCAAAAATTGGTTCCTGTTTTGTCTGTTTATGATGATTTGCTAGGAAACCCATATAATTATTACATAGGCCTACACTGAACATGAACTATGAGTGCCCAACATTCTTGTGTATTACTCTATGAATATATTTGGAGACCAAACACATTTGGTTATGTAGCACATTTGTACATGTATAAATATCATTTTGGAGATAAAGTGAAGGTTGAGAGGAATGCTACATAATCAATAATTAAACCCAGGACTTGAATCCTCATTTCTCTGACTTCAAAGCCATTTCTCTTTCCAAAGCATGCTAGTTTTCCATACAACCAAATAAACCAGAGTGCTAGCTCTGGAACATTTGATTTAATTGACTTAATCAGAACATTGTTCCCAACCTATTGGTAATAATGCTGTCAAGGAATGACACTGTAATGTAAAGATCCTTGGATTACAGTTGAGACTGTCACTGATTTTTGATCATCTTCCTAACCTTGAACCAATTAATCTAGGATCATAAAGTAAAAGTTGGAAAAAATCTTTAAAGATTACCTAGTTCATATTCATTTTACAGATGAAGAAACTGAGTCCCACAGAAGTAATGTGACTATCCAAGATGACATATATAGCAAGTAGTAGCACAAGGGCTCAAATCCATGTTCTCTAACTCTAAATCCAATATTCTTTTTCACCATAATGAACATTTACATGCTGTAACTTCCTTATAGAAAAAAAAGGAAGGGGTAAGACTAAATGATCTCAAAGATTCTTCTAGCTCTAAAATCATTTTTCCCCATTAAAATGTTATGGGACAGTGGTGGAAAGGACAGAAAAAATTTATTAATAATAAAAACTGAAAGACAGCTTGCCTATCAATCTATTCAGTGATTAATTAACTGAAGGATTCTATATGGGAGTCCTTCCTGATGTAGCTGCTATATATTTGAAAAGAATATTCAATTCAATCAACATTTATTTAATACATATTTTTGTACTGGCACTGGGTTAAGAACTGGAGATATAAAGATGATTTATTCATCTCCATTGATAACCTGCCCTCAAGGGGCTTACAATCTAGTGGACATACACACACACACGCACACACGTATGTGTCTCTGTGTACCAGTGCATACACATTCAGGGTATGGCATGTACATAAATATGACAAAATATGACTGAAACAAAAGAGAAATTAAAACAGAAATATCTAGTAATATATATGGAGGTAGAGATTACTTTCATGTTGGATTCAAGAACAGCTTTAGAGAGGGGGCAATCCTCACACTTATCCCCAATTCTGACTGGCCTCATTTTTATTGGGATGATTCAGTGACATTTACTATATGGTATTAGGAAGTTCCACACTCTGTGCTGGCTTCAGGTGCTATACATCGATTCCATCTCCCTCTCAAACTCTGGCTATCCTCTCTCACCTCAACTTATATTCCTTTGAGTATTTCTCATGTTTCTTCCTTCTTAAAAGCTTTCCTTTTTACTCTTCTCACCCATTTCAATCCCATAATAATATATAAGATGTTCATTACTCTCATTTTTTTTTATCTCTTCTCATTTTTGTTTTCCATTTAAGTTTGATTCCTCTTCACAGGACAGAGGTAACACAACTTTTATGAAGGATGAAGAACAGATGAAGCCTTAGCTCTTATAGGGCCAAACAAATGGAAAAGGCTTTGAGAATAGTACCCATGATAAACTGCATGTCTTTAGTTTGGGGATCAGTCAAATTAAATTGGAAAGGCTCATTTTCACCAAATTACTAAAGGGTAAGGGACACAGGGCAGGATTCTCAAAAATCATCTACTCAATTGTAGAGCAAGTGATCTGTTCTGGTGAAGAAAGATACACCCTGAAAAAAAAATCACTGAACCTTTAAGCATAAAAAACACTCTTAAAACAAAGAAACAAAAAACCCTCAAAACAAAACCCTGTAAGGTTAAAGAAATTTTTATAATGAAATATATATTATATTATTCACAATTTATGGAATTGCAAACTGAGGACAAGCAAATCAAAATAACTTGCTTGAAATGCCATAAGTTGGTAACAAATTTGGAACCAGAATTCAGTATCCTGAAGCCAAGTCTTTAGGAATCACTAGTCACTATTTCTACAAGACCATACTGCTGATAATGTTCTTTCCCCCACATCTCCCCTAAAATTGTAAGGCACTAAGTCCTATGGGAAGGTTTTTTGATAAATATGATGTCTCTGATGGAGAATAAAGGGTAAATTCTAAGTAAAAACTTTACACACTCATCCCATTTACCAAACAAAAACTATTTATTGAGGGTCTTTGTGCTTCTATAAATGAGCAAGATGCCTTAGACAAACAGGTTCTGTCCTCCGATGACTTACAATTTTTATGAAGTTGTAACCCTATGTAAATTTACTGGTGAATTTAACCAACTACAAATCTGACTAAAGCTTTCTATCACATCTATCACATTCCTTTCACAGGGTTATTTTCTAGTATGAATTCTTTGATGTTGAAGGAGTCCTGACCGCTGGTTAAAAGCTTTCCCACATGCATTACACACATAAGGTTTTTCTCCTGTATGAATTCTCTGATGCTCAATAAGGGATGAGCTCCGGCTGAAAGCTTTCCCACATTCATTACATTTATAGGGTTTCTCTCCAGTGTGAATTCTCTGGTGTTGAATTAATGTTGAGCTATGACTAAAAACTTTCCCACAATCATGGCATTCATGTGGCTTCTCTCCAGTGTGAATTCTCTGATGATCTATAAGGTTTGAGCTCCTGCTGAAGGTTTTACCACATTCTATACATTCATAAGGTTTTTCTTTGGTGTGAGTTTTATGATGTTCAATAAGGTTTGAGCTTCGACTAAAGGCTTTTCCACATTCATTACATTCATAAGGTTTCTCTCCAGTGTGAATTCTCTGATGCTGAATCAGGGTAGAGCTATGACTGAAAGCTTTCCCACACTGACTACACTCATAAGGCCTCTCTCCTGTATGAATGCTGTGATGTTCCAGGAGAGTTGCGCTCCGGCTAAAAGTTTTCCCACATTCTATACATTCATAAGGTTTCCACATAGCATTAGATTTTTGATATTCAAGAACTGAGGTCTTTTTGAGTGACTTTCCACATTCATTACTTTTTAAAAGTTTCTCTGAAGCGTGGATTTTCTGATGCTTAATTAAATCTGAATTCTGTTTGAAGCTTTGGCCACATGTATCACCCTGATGAGACTTTTCTCCTATTTGAATTCTTGGATGTGGAAGAAGTTTGGAGTCAGGACTGAAGCTTTTCTCAAATTCATGATATTCTTGGGCTTTGCCTCCTAAAGCAGAAATTTTGTGGACGACTGTTACTTGTCTACAATTGTTTTCTTGGGAAAAGGTCTTATTTGGTTTCTCCAGTATTTCAGTATTTCTCGACTGTTTCTCTAGCCTGCCTTCAAATTCACTGCCTTCTCCAAACTCAGGTCCCTGAGGGACATCTCCTGTGAGTTTTTCGAATTTCACTTCCTTTAACTGCATGCCTTTAAAAATGTCCTGTTTTGGAGTCAACACCTTGTTTTCAGTTCTTGGCTCACAATCTGAAACAATTGACACAAAATGTAAATGTCAGTCTCTTGTACTTGGAGGAAGTGCCAGGGCAAGAACAGGACACTCCCAAAGAAGCAGACTGCTCCTATGAGCAGATGGTGCTGACAGATCTCAAAATCATCCTCACAGTCTGGGGGAAGAGGATGAAAGAGAAGAACAAGGAAAACAGCTGAGAGAGGGGTGGCTGGCACAGGGCAAGGGAGTCCAGAGAGGAATGCAGGAAAATGGGGTAGAGAGTATCAAGGGACTGAAAAAGATTATAGAAAAAGAAATGGTGGGCACAGATAACAAAGGGAATCCATAAAGGAAGATGAGGGGAAAGAGGGGGAGAGAAAGGAGGACACCAAAGAGAAGTCAAGGCACAGAGAGCAGGCAAGAATGCAGAAAATGGAGAATGCTTATTAAGGAGGATGAAAAGATTGAGAAGAGGAAGAAGAAAGCATGGAACTGAATCCAAAGAGGAATATTAAGGATAAGCAGACAAAAATAGGAGTCGGCTGAGGATGGAAAGATGAGCTTTCAGTGGGGGATGGTTTTTAGGAGATATTGTCGAGAAAGGGGAATAAATGGTATAATGACATTGAGAAGGTGAATGTCTGCAAACATGACTCTTAGAACCAAGTGAGCCTGGGGATAAAAAGGAGAGTTTCCTGTCTGAACAGTCGAAGATACAACCCTATTAACAACAGCAATGAGGAGATATCTAGTTAAGATACATTACCTAGGGGCAGCTAGGCGGGCAGTGGATACAGCACCAGCCCTGAAGTCAGGAGGACCTGAGTTCAAATCTGCCTCAGACACTTAACACTTCCTAGCTGTGTGACCATGGGCAAGTCACTTAGCCCCAATTACCTCAAGAAAAAAAAAAAAAAAAAAGGTGCATTACCTGCCTTCCATGGTACAATGATTATTCATTTACACAGGATTTTAAAAAGTATCTTTCTCATGGAATTTACAGTCTGGTAGAGGCCACCTCCTTTAGACAAACAACCACTAAATCTCTCCTCCCCACCTTCCTGCTTAAACTCAGACCATCAGGTGAAGCTGACACATTTCTTAGAAGCTTACTCCTCCCTCCCATCCCCTGCCCCAGCTTCCAAGATTTGAAGAGAGGAAGAACAGTGTACATCAACTAATCAGCAAGCATTTATTAAGTGCTTACCACATTCCAAGCACTCTGCTTAGTGGAGCACTACAAAGACAAAAGGAAAACAGTGTCTGCTCTGGAGGAGCTTCTGTTGTATCAGGGAGTGCTACAATATGTGAGTGAGTGTACCTCATTCAAATCCTGTCTCAGATACTTATTAGATATGGGTGCCAGATGTGGGACTTAACCTCTCTGTGCCTCAGTTTCTACATCTGAAAAATGGGGAAAGAGGAGGGGCCCATAGTGCCAAGTTCACTATTATCTATGATGCTAAATATAAACAAAATAAATACAATGTAATTTTGAGGATAGGGCTCTAGCAGCTGGGGGAATCAGGAAAGGTCTCATGTGGAAAGTGGCCCTTGAGTTGAATTTCAAAGGAAACAAAGGATTTGAAGAGAAGGTAATAAGGAAGGAAGGAATGCATTTATGTGTGTGGGAGAGTCTATGCACAGGCACAAACCAGGAGGTGCAGTGTCTTGTGTGATGAATAGTTATAAAGCCAGTCTGACAGGACCAAAGAATGTGGAAGGAGGAGCCTTATGTAACAAAGCTGGATGCCCAGGCTGGGGCCAGCTTAGGAAAGGCCTTCTAAATCCAAGACAGAATTTCATATTTGATCCTAAAGATGTGGAGTTTATTGAGTGGTGGAGAGAACAGACCTGTGCTTTAGCAGCTTTATGAATGACAGAACAAGATGAAGCATGATCAGGGACTTCTATTAGAAGATTTTTGTAATATCTCAAGTGAAAAGTGATAAGAGCATGAACTAAGTTAGTGGCTATGTGATTTATGTTTGAAGAATAATGAAGTTAGAAATGACAAGATTTGGCTACTAACAGGATAAGTGGGGTGAGTGACAATGAGGGATCAAGGACAACACTGAGGTTGTAAAACCTGGGTGAATGGGATGATATCATACCCTGAACAGAAATGGGAAAGAAAAGAATGTTTAAAATGGTGTGACACAGCCTTTATGGAGGCATTTCAAAGGGTTCAAAAAAAGGATGAATATCCTATTGACAGAAATTCTACACAAGAAGTCAAAGAGGAATGAGAAGCTCTCAAGAAGGAAATTTGAAAGTTGCAGAGAAAAAATTTTGATGAGCACAAAAATGGGGAATTGTCTACAGAGACTTAATATGCATTCAAAGGAAACTCACAGACCAACTTAGATGTTAAAACAGACATACGTGGAAGATGAAAACAGAAGATGAAAATAAATGCTTGGCATAATCCTGTAAGAAAGTGTTGGGAATACTAAAACTTTAAATGAGACTAGAATGGCAAGAAAAACTAAGGACAACAAAAAAATTTGTTTAAGTTACACAGGGCTGTAGTAAAGAAATCAAATAATATGGTATGATTTTCATTTTTTTCTGTCAAGGAAAATAATATTAAAGCACAAATTGCAGCTAACAGTTAAATTATGCTTTTGATATTATTTCATTTGATTTTTATAACAACCCTGGTACTATTATTATTATCCCCATTTTACAAAAGAGGAAATTGAAGCTGAGAGATCAAGTCAATTGATAAACTTTTAAGTGCCTACTATCTGTTAGATACTATCGCTAAGTACTGGGGATACAAAAAGGGGGGTGGACGAGGCTCTGCAATTAAAGAATTCACAATCTAATGTGGGGGGGGACAACAAATAAACATATACAAACAAGATATACACAGTAAAATAGAAAATAATGAACAGAAAAGGCACCAGAATTACAAGGAGTTGGAAAAGGCTTCCTGGAGAAGATAAGATTTCAGTTGGGACTTAAAAGGAAGTTAAAGAAGTAGAGTCTCCAGGCCCCAGGAGATAGCCAGAGTGAATGCTTGGAGTCTAGAGATGGAGTTATCTTTGTTTGTTATAGAAGAACCTGGAAGTCAACTTCACTAGTTCAAAGAGTACATAACAGGAAATGAGGTGTAAAAAGACTGGAAAGGGAGGAGGAAGCTAGATTGTGAAGAGTTTAAAATGCCATTGTGTATTTGATACTAGGGCTGATAGAGATAAGGTGTAAAAAGACTGGAAGGGGAGAAGGAAGCTAGATTATGAAGGGTTTAGAATGCCATTGTGTACTTGATACTAGAGCTGATAGGGACCCTCCAGGAATTTACTGAGTAAGGGAGTGACTAGAATAGACCTTAGGAAAATCACTTTAGTGGCTGAATGGAGGGTAGATCAGAGTGGGGCTATTGTAATAATCCAAGTGTGAAGTAATGATGAAGTAATAATTACTGAAGGAAGATCTACCAAAGAACATTGAGGAGCTGACAGGAGGAAAATGAGGAGAGTAAGATGTGGTGAATCCCAAAAAAACTTAGTATCCCAAAAACTTAAGAGAAAAAGTGATCAATTAGGGCTTCAGAGAAGCTAAGGAGAAGGAAGAGTAAGAAAAGGCCATTGGATTTGAACTGAGATCATTATAATTTTGGAGAGAATAGATTTGTGGGATAATAGGTCAGAAGCTGCATTGTATGAGACTGAGGAGAGTGAAAGGAGAGAAAGTGGAAGCACTCATTGCAGATGACATTTTCAAGAAATTTAAACCACAAAAGGCAGAAGAGATGAAGGATGATAGCAGGGATGAAAGGATCAATTTAGGATTTTTTCATATATTTTTAAGTAGTAGGGAAAATGACAATAGAGATTGAAAATAAGTGATAAGAGTGGAGAAGAAAAGGAAACAATCTGATTAAGGAAACAAGAAGAGATGGGATGGCTTGAGCCTAAAGAGTGAGGAGTAAGACAGGGGTAAAAGAAGAATAGCAGAAGTCATCTGACAACAGATGAGGATGAGGGTAAAACGAGGTAAGGGTCTTATGTTATTTGGAGAGATGTTTGAGGAAGGATAAAAATGTTTTGTTAAAACTGCTGCCATTGAGAGTGAGAGAGCTGAATAAATTATGGTATATGAATGTTATGGAATATTATTGTTCTGTAAGAAATGACCAGCAGGACGACTTCAGAGAGGCCTGGAGAGACTTGCATGAACTGATGCTGAGTGAAATCAGCAGAACCAGGAGAACATTATACACAGCAACAAGACTGTATGATGATCAATTCTGATGGACATGGTTCTCTTCAACAGTGATGTGATTCAAACCAGTTCCTATTGTTCAGCGATGAAGATAGTCATATATGTCCAGGGAGAGGCCTGTGGGAACTGAGTGTGAACCACAACACAGCATTTTAACACTTTCTATGAATATTTCCATGTATTTTGTTTCCCTTCTTAGGTTGTTTTTTTTTCTTCTTCTCTTTCTAGATCTGATGTTTCTTGTGCAGTAAGATAACTGTATAGATATGTATACATGTATTGTATTTGTCATATAATTTATCCTATTTAGCATGTATTAGATTACCTGTCATCTAGGGGTAGGGGGTGGGGGGAAGGAGGGGAAAAGCTTGGGAAAAAAAAGTTTTTGCAAAGGTCAATATAGAAAAATCACTCATATGTTTTGTAAATAAAAAGCTTTATTAAAAAAAAAAGAGAGAGAAAGAGAAAGAGCTGATAAGGGAATTATATTAGGAATGCCTAAAAGCAGTGAGAGCCCAGTTATTTATGTAATATAAATTTGCAGCAGAACTAGTCAAAATGGCTTACTTTTGTTTAGCAGTATTATTGAAAAGCAAAGGTGGCAAATGATGATTTGCTCAGTCATATGACTAGTAAGTGTCTAGGGCAGGATTTTAATTCAGGGTTTTTTGACTACAAGTCCAGCACTTTATTACTTCACCACTTAGTTACCAATGATCTTTGGTTCAAAAAGGATAAAAATTGCTAATAGATAGCTGATACCCAGGAGAAGTAGGGAGACATGAGAGTGTCTAAATACTTTGTTTCACAATGCCTAGGTGGTAACTTACCTTTGAAAGATTTCAGAGAATGAGAGAAATGCTACAAGACTGAAGAAGGGCAATCATCGGCCTTATTTTCAAATAAATGGAAGTACAGCCTGCAAACTATAGTCCTGTGAGTTGGAATTTGATTTCTAGCAAAATTTTAGAAACTATTATTGAGCATTTGTTGAGTGCTTGCAGTCTCTACTAGACTTCAGAAGCAATCCCTTATTGTAGGGATAATTAACAAACATTTAGAAAATGAAGCACTGATCACAAAAGTATAACATAACTTCACCAAAAAGCAGGTCACACTTTTTGACTAAGTATTCTGAGAGTATTACTAGATTGGTAGATCACAGGAATACTATAGACATAGTTTATCTAAGTTTTAGCCAAGAACTTAACAATTTTTTTCATGCCACAGAGGGAGAAGTGGTTGGAAATTTCAAAGAGGCAGATTCAATTTGAAGAACAGAAAAACTTGTGACATAGCAAGGATACACAAGTAGCAGGTGTCCAAAGTAGGATTTGGACAGAGTACATCTTTTATCTGGTCAATTCTTCCCTGATCTATCAAACTCATTGTCTTTGTAAAGTTGTCTTGTGTATCTTGATGAGTTAATGCCCAAACATTTGATCCATTATCATTATTTTTTTTCCTGAGGCAATTGGGGTTAAGTGACTTGCCCAGGGTCACACAGCTGTTACGTGTCTGAGACCAGATTTGAACTCAGGTCCTCCTGACTTCAGGGCTGGTGCTCTATCCACTGTGGCACCTAGCTGCCCCCCATTATCATTACTATAAAAGCATTTCTCTAACAGCTTCTCTTGGTTCTTAGTATATGGAAATGAAGTCTGGCAAGTGGGGAGAAGGCAGGGAGGGAATTTTATATCCCAAATCAAAACTTTTTGATTGACTTGTCTAGAGTTTTCAAAGCATTTTATCTATAAACAAAGATACTGTAACATCTTCACTGCTGATGGTTATACATTCAATTTCTTTTTCATGACATTATTGAATACTTGTTAGTATTTCTAAGTCTTTGTTAAATAGAAACAGGAAGACTAACAATCCTGTTTAACATTGGTTTTTAATGGGGATGCTTCTAGTCTTTCTCCATTTCATTATGAGTTATGGATTCAGAGATATATTTTTATCATATGCTGGAAAGATTCTTCCATTTATACATTTGTAAATGTTTTCAAAGACAAATGAAATGTTTTATGTAAAGTCTTTGTAATAATGTGATCATATAGTCTTTTTTTGTTGATAAGATTATAGAGATTTGTTTTCCTAGTATCAAATTACCCCTTTATTCCATGTGTAAAATCTTCAAATGTCAAAAGAAAAAAAAAGGCAAAGAAAAACTTCTTAACATTTAGAGTTACCCAGACTGCAGTGGGATGCTCAGAAGGTAAAAAAGCTCTGAGCATTTGTGTGTGTGTGTGAGAACTGTGATCTGGACTTCTAACCTTTTCTGAAAATTTACATGCCCAATGCTTATAAAACTAAATCCTACTTGCTGTACCAGATCTAAAACTATTTTATAAAGCAGCGGTCATCAAAACCATTTGGTACTGGCTAAGAAATAGAGTAGTTGATAAGCATAGGATAGGATCATAGGACAAACTAGGCAATAACTATAGCAATTTAGTGTTTGATAAACCCAAAGACCCCAGCTTCTGGGATAAGTACTCAGTATTCAAAAAAACTGCTGGGAAAATTGGAAACTAGTGTGGAAGAAATTAGGGCTTGACCCACACCTAACACCACATATCAAAATAAGGTCTAAATGGGTTCATGATCTGATATAAAGAATGATATTATAAGTAAATTAGAGGAACGTATTATAGTTTACCTCTCAGACCTATGGAGATGGAATAAATTTATGTCCAAAGAAGAACTGGAACTCTTAATTGAACACCAGATAGATAACTTTGACTATATTAAGTTAAAAAGTTTTTGTACAAACAAAATCAATGCAGACAAGATTAGGAGGGAAGCAATAAATTGGGAAATCATCTTTACATTTAAGGGTTCTGATAAAGGCCTCATTTCTACAATAGATAGAGAATTGTTTCATATTTATAAGAATTGAAGCCATTCTCCAATTGATAAATGGTCAAAGGATATGAACAGACAATTTTCAGAGGATGAAATTAAAACTATTTGTAGTCATATGAAAAGATGCTCCAAATCACTATTGATCAGAGAAATGCAAATTAAGACAACTCTGAGGTACCACTACACACCTGTCAGATTGGCTAAAATGACAGGAAAAGTTAATGATGAATGTTGGAGGGGATGTGGGAGAGCTGGGACACTGATGCATTGTTGGTGGAGCTGTGAATGGATACAGCCATTCTGGAGAGCAATTTAGAGCTATGCTCAAAAAGTTATCAAACTGTGCATACCCTTTGACCCAGCAGCGTTTCTATTGGGCTTATATCCCAAAGAAATCATAAAGGAAGGAAAGAGCCCCACATGTGCAAGAATATTTGTGGCAGCCCTTTTGGTAGTGGCTAGAAACTGGAAACTGAATGGATGCCCATCAGTTGGAGAATGGCTGAATAAATTATGGTATATGAACGTTATGGAATATTATTGCTCTGTAAGAAACGACCAGCAGGACGATTTCAGAGAGGCCTGGAGAGACTTGCATGAATTGATGCTGAGTGAAATGAGCAGAACCAGGAGAACATTATACACAGCAACAACAATACTATATGATGATCAATTCTGATGGACATGGCTCTCTTCAACAATGAAATGTTTCAAACCAGTTCCAATTGTTCAGTGAAGAAAGCCATATACACCCAGAGAGAGGGATGTGAAATATGGACCACAACATAACATTTTTATGCTCTCTATTGATGTTTGCTTGCATTGTGTTTCCTTTCTCATATTTTTTTTCTTGTAGATACGATTTTTCTTGCACAAAAATGATAAGTGTGGAAATATGTATACATATATTCGATTTGTCAAGTATTTTAACATAATTAACATGTAGTGGATATCCTGCCATCTAGGGGAGGGGTGAGAAGTAGGGGGGAAAATTTGTAACAGAAAGCTTTGTAAGGGTTAATGTTGAAGAATTACCCATACATATGTTTTACAAATAAAAAGTTTTAATAAAAAAATAAAATAAAAATAAGAGATACACATATTTGTCAAATATTTTAACATAATCAACATATATCAGACTTTCTGCCATGTAGGGGAGGGGATGGGGGGAAGGAGGGCAAAATTTGTAACAGAAAGCTTTGCAAGGGTCAATGATGAAAAATTATCCACGCATATGTTTCACAAATAAAAAGCTTTAATAAAAAATAAATGAAATAAAATAAAAATAAATAAAAATAATAATCTCTTGAAAAAAAATAAAACTAAAGCCTAACCATAGAAGAATATCCTCAATACTCACTAAAATTAAAACCCTCTCCCTGGGGCCTTCATTCCTTTCCCTCTCCCTCAGTCTAAGACACTGCTCCAGAAGTCATCTTCTCCAACTAATCTATCTTCAGTCTTGTCCTTTCCTAATTCCTACTCATCTACCTACAAATATGCATACATTTTCTCAGTCCTAAGAAGAAAAAAGAAAAGCCTTCTTTAATCCTTTTAAATCATCCAGGTAGGATTTTTCTTTTCTTCACTGCTGAATTCTTTTCAAATTGATCTACAGTCTAGTTGTCAAATCCATTGGCTTTCTTTTCAGACTTCATCTTCTTTGCCCTCTCTAAAGCTTCTGACGCTGCTGAAATTCCCCTCCTTCTAGATCCTTTCTCTTCCTTTGACTTCAAAGAAACCATTACTTCTTATTTTCTCTTCCCTATTTCTCTAAAAGCTTTCTATCTGACCATAGCTCCTTCCTTTTTAATAAGCTCTTTACTTCTTTTCCTTAATCTTAATGTGAATGTTCCTCAAAATTTTCTATTCCCTTTGGTAATTCCACTGACTCTCAAAGTTTAACTCCCCAAAACTGTATCTTTAGCCTTGATTTCAGAATCCCCATTTCTAAATATCTATAGTACATCTCTACATGCTCCCCAAACTGAAATTACATTAACTCTTTATTCTGCTCTGTTTATATCACATTTCACCTCATCTCCCACATTCAAAACCTCTCATTGTTTTCTCTTCCTTATCTCTCATATCCTGTAGGTTATCAGGTCCCAATCAATTCTACCTCCTCAATCATTTCCACTCTAGGTCTACCAGCACCACCTGCCTAGAATATTGCAATAGTCTCTTAAAAAGTCTCATTTTCACTATCCCTCCCTATTTTCAATCTTTGTATCATGCCACCAGAATAATCTTTTATATATCTATCTAGTAATCTTGCTACTTTGCTCAAAAAGCTTTAGTGCCTCCCAAATAAAGTTCAAATGCATCCACCTGTCTTTGAAGGCCCTTCGTACCATCTTATCTTTTCAGCCATATTTTATATTACTCCTTTCTATATACTTCATAGGTTCCAGCTAAATTGGATAACTGTCTCCAAAATAAATATTGGATTTTCCTATTTTACTCATATTCTTTCCTATACATACTCTTTTTTTTCCTTTAGTATTAATGTTTATATATATATAATTACATAGGATATTCATATACATATTTCTTACCTATATCTTCCAACTTCCATAGACATCTTAACTCAAATGCCACCCCCATTCAGGATGCTTTCCCTCACTCCCCCCAGCCACTGACACCTCCTCCCCCCATTCCTTGTCATTAATGATTTTCTTCGTCTAACCTTACCTAGTTTTTTTGTTTTGTACTTCTCTAATATACTTTTAAAATACTGTGAAATACGATTATTGCATTACATTATGAACACAGGGGTTGTGTATTAACTTTGTTACTCTCCTAATATCTAGTATAGAACACAGTATGCTGAAGTCCTTAATAATTGCCTCTTGAATGAATGCATGGACTCGGGGCAGTCTAGAGCCTTAATGCATAAGTGATTTATAATGGCAAAGAATACCTTGTTAGGAATTTTGGAAGGGGAGCAGAATCTTGTGATGACCATGTTGAGGCTGTGTTTCAAGGGAGGAGGTGCTGATATGGGGCAGAGCTGGTAGAGATTCCTACATTACTCCAAGGGTTGTCATCTTAATATCCTGTTGCTATGTACAGCCCTGGGACCTGAGGATCATTAGGTACATGAAGAAGCAAGGGGGAAAGAAGGAAAGTTTGAAGCAGAGAACACAGGATTTCTATTTCTAGTTGGCTTCAAAAAGGAAGCAGAGCTCCTGGTCCCAGTTTCAGCTCCATCAGATTCCCTGGTTCTGCTCTCAGGAAAAAAAAGATAGAAGATATCAGAAAGGAGCCAAGAGAAGCCATATCAATGGAAGATCCAGGTTTCCATGTATTCAGGAAGATACATGGCTGCTTCTTTTAAATGATCCTCATTTGGTTCTTAGAAAAATCATCCTAACAGTAAGAGCTATGCAGAAGCTACAGGGGTTAATTATTTAGAAGGTTGTGCAGGTTTCATCCCACTAGAGGCATTCAAGCAAAGGTTGGATGACTGGATTTCTGCTTTAGTAAAAGTTGGACAAGATGGTCTCTGAAGTCGTTTTGAAATAGGAGATTCTGTAAAGATAATTCCTGCTTTAAGAAAGCTGTGACATATTGAAGGGAGAAGCTAAAGGAAAAGAAATTGAAATTAGGCAGCTAAGTGGTGCAGTGGATAGAGGACCAGCCCTGAAATCAGGAGAATCTGAATTCAAATCTGGCCATGGAATTTCAGATTTAGAAGAATTAAGAGCTCATCAAATAATCCCTACTCAAATCAGGGATCATCCTCTATATCCCTAAGTGATCATCTAGTATCTGCTGAAATACTTCCATTGACAGGGAACTTATTACCAAATAAAGCAGTAAGTTACGTGGGGGTAACAATAATTATCAGGAAATTTTTCCTTATAGTGAACTAAGAACTGCTTCTCTTGAATTTCTCTCTCCACCTTCTTCTCAGTCATGCTCACTGCTCCTGGTTTTACTGTCTGTGGTTATGCTAAACAAGTGCATTATGTATCTTAATACAGCTCTTAGCCCCCAAATCTTTTCTCTGATCTAAACATCCTATTCTTTTTTTTTTAAGCTTTTTATTTGTATAACATATGTATGGGTAGTTCCCCAACCTTGATCTTTACAAAGCTTTCCAATACAAATTTTACCCCCAGTCCCTTCCCCTCCCTCAGATGGCAGGAAGTCCACTACATGTTAATAATGTTGAAATGCTTGAGAAGTTATGCAAGAAAAATCCTATCCTCAAGAAAAAAAAAGAATCAGAGAAAGGCAACACAATGGAAGCAAATGTCAATAGAGATCATGAAAATGTTACGTTGTGGTCCATATTTCATGTCCCTCTTTCTGGGTGTATATGGTTTTCTTCAGTGAACAACTGGAACTGGTTTGAGACAATTCTTTATTGCAGAGAGTCACGTCCATCAGAATTCATCATCATGTTATACTGTTGTTGCTGTGCATGATGATCTCCTGGTTCTGCTCGTTTCACTCAGCATCAGTTCATGCAAGTCCCTCCAGGCCTCTCTGAAATCGTCCTGCTGGCTGTTTCTTACAGAGCAATAATATTCCATAACATTCATATACCATAATTTATTCAGCCACTCTCCAACTGATGGGCATCCCTTCATTTTCCAGTTTCTAGCCACTACAAAAAGGGCTGCCACAAACATTCTTGCACAGGTGGGTCCCTTTCCCTCCTCTAAGATCTCTTTGGGATATAGGCCCAGTAGAAACACTGCTGGGTCAAAGGGTATGCACAGTTTGACAACTTTTTGAGCATAGCTCCAAATTGCTCTCCAGAATGATTGGATCCGTTCACAGTTCCACCAACAATGTATTAGTGTCCCAGCCCTCCCACATCCCCTCCAACATTCATCATTATCTTTTCCTGTCATTTTAGCCAATCTGACAGGTGTGTAATGGTATCTCAGAGTTGTCTTAATTTGCATTTCTCTGATCAATAGTGATTTGGAGCAACTTTTCATATGACTAGAGATGGTTTTAATTTCATCATCTGAAAATTGTCTGTTCATATCCCTTGACCATTTATCTATTGAAGAGTGGCTTGAATTCTTATATATATGAGACAATTCTCTATATATTTTAGAAATGAGGCCTTTATCAGAACCATCAAATGTAAAGATGATTTCCCAATTAGATGCTTCCCTCCTAATCTTGTCTGCATTTGTTTTGTTTGTACAGAAACTTTTTAACTTAATATAGTCAAAATTATCCATCTGGTGTTCAATTAGGAGTTCCAAGTCTTCTTTGGACATAAATTTGTTCCACCTCCACAGGTCTGAGAGATAAACTATATTATGTTCTTCTAACTTGCTTACCAAGTCCCTCTTTATATCTAGATCATGAACCCATTTAGATCTTATCTTGGTATGTGGTGTTAGGTATGGGTCAAGCCCTAATTTCTTCCACACTAGTTTCCAATTTTCCCAGCAGTTTTTGCCAAATAGAGAGTATTTATCCCAAAAGCTGTGGTCTTTGGGTTTATCGAACACTAGATTGTTAAGGTTAATGCCTAGGTTGTCCTGATAACCTATCCTGTGCCACTGATCCACTGCTCTATTTCTTATCCAGTACCAAACGGTTTTGATGACCGCTGCTTTATAATATAGTTTTAGATCTGGTACAGCAAGGCCACCTTCATCTGCCTTTTTTTTCATTAATCCCCTTGAAATCCTTGACCTTTTGTTCTTCCAAATGAACTTTGCTACTATTTTTTCTAGATCTGTAAAATAATTTCTTGGGAGTTTGATTGGTATGGCACTTAAACATCCTATTCTTTAAAAAAAAAAAAAGAATATATACACAGAGCAATCTGGAACTATGCTCAAAGGACTATTAAACTGTGCACACACTTTGATCTAGCAGTGTCACTACTGGGCCTGTATCCCAAAGAGATCATAAAAGAGGGAAAAGGACCCACATGTGCAATGTTTGTAGCAACTCTTTTTGTAGCAGCAAGGAACTGGGCACTGAGTATCAGTGGGGAATGCGGGGAACTATCAGTTGGGGAATGGCTGAATAAATTATGGTATATGAATGTTACAGAATATTATTGTTCCATAAAAATGATGAGCAGACTGATTTTAGAAAAGTGTGGATTTAAATGAATGGATGCTGGATGAAGTGAGCAGAACCAGAAGAACACTGTATATAGTAACAGGATTATGGGATGATCAACTGTGATGGGACTTGGCTCTTCTTAAAAATTTGGTAATTCAAGACAATTCCAATAGATTGGGGATAGAAAATGCCATCTGCATCCAGAAATAGAACTATGAAGGTTGAATGTGGATCAAAGCATAGTATTTTCACCTTTTTGTTTTTTTTCTTTCTTGTGGTTTTTTCCCTTTTGTTCTGATTTTTCTTGCACAACACAAATGTGGAAATACGTTTAAAAGGGTTGCATATATTTAACCTGTATCAGATTGCTTGCTATCTCGAGGAGGTGGGAGATAAAGGAGGGAGGGAGAAAAATTTGGAGTAAAAAATCTTATAAAAATGAATATTGATATATTTTTACCATGTTTAACATAGATTACTTGCCATCTAGGGGTGGGGAGGGGGGAAAGGAGGGAAAAACTGGAACACAAAGTTTTGCAAGAGTCAATGTTGAAAAATTATCCATGCATATGTTTTGAAAATAAAAAGCTTTGCACAGCAAGATAAGTATGGAAATATGTATGTGTATATTCGACTTGTCAAGTATTTTAATATAATTAACATGTAGTGGGCTTCCTGCCATCTAGGGGAGGGGAGGGGAACTGGGGGGGGGGATTTGTAACTGAAAGCTTTGTAAGGATCACTGTTGAGGAACTACCCATACATATGTTATGCAAATAAAAAGCTTTAAAAAAAAAAGAAAAAAAAAAGAAAATAAAAAGCTTTAATAAATAAATCCAGCCACAGATACTTAAAAAAAGAATGTTAAAAACTATGTATTTGAAAAAATAAAATACTATTGAGAAAGATGCTTTAAAAAAATTTCTCGGGGCAGCTAGGTGCAGTGGATAGAGCACCAGCCCTGAAGTCGGGAAGACCCAAATTCAAATCTGACCTAAGACACTTAACACTTCCTAGTTGAGAGACTCTGGGCAAGTCACTTAACCCCAATTGCCTCAGGGAAAAAAAATTCTCACACAATTAGGATCTTCAAACACCTTCATCATCCTAGTTATCTCCTATGAACTCATTCATTAACATCCCTTCTAAAATGTGATGCTATTAATTGAGCTCAATACTCTGGGGAAGGTCTCTCTGGGACTGAGTACAGTGGGTCTACCCCTTCTCTTGCTCTGGACACTTTCTATTAATGTAGTCTGAGACCATGTTCATTTTGGAGGCTTTCAAATCATAAAACTAACTTGTTGAGCTTGTACTCTACCAGTTTCATATGAACTGCTTTCTACCAAGAATCCAAGTACAACAAACTTATACAGTAGATATTTTGAATTTAAGTTTACATATGTACATGAACATACATATACGAATATTTTGTCCCCCTCAGACCAGTGATTTTGTTGATAAAGGGAATAGGAACCCTTTTACCAACACAGATCAACAAATCAGTTGGAGCTGCCTATTGCACTAAAAGGATAAGTGAGTGACCTTCTTAGGGTCAATCACATAGCATATTTTAGAGGCAAAATTTGAATCCAGGTCTTTTTTGACTAAGATTGAGTCTCTATCATATTACACAGCCTCTCATGTTTCTTTATCCTTATTTCATTTTGTCAGTTTCAGCCTACTATTCTAGCCTGTGAACATTTTTCTGAATCTTTAAAAAACAAAACAATGTATTAGCAATCTGCCCCATTTTGAGACCAATTTCAAGTTAGCTAACAAACACAACAACCTCCCATTATATTTTATATCAATAAACATTTATTAAGCCCCTACTATATGCCATGCATTGCACAATTAGATTGACATCTAATTAGAAATGTTTATTGGACAGGTATAGTTTTGAGGCTACAAATTTAAATTTCAGATAATTTGTAAAGAAGAATCACTGAAGTTAGCTAGGGGGCACAGTGGTGCTGATCTTCATGTCAGAAGGACCTGAATACAAATCCTGCCTTCCTAGTTTATATGACACCGGACAAGTCACTTAACTCCTCACTGCCCCAGGCAATTATCTAAGATTATAAATGGAAAAATAATTGCTATAGTATTCTGACAAAGTATTTCTAACCAGAAGGCCCCATAACCATTGAATTCTACTGTCCTGAATAACAACAAAAAATTAAACAAAAGGCATTAAAAGATATCAAAATCAACCTCAATCTACTCTAACTGTATTCTCATTCCTCAATGTGAGTATGTATGTATGGCAAATTCCAGAATAACAGACATGAGACAGAAAAGTGATATAACACTGAATTTGGCCTCTGAACATCTCTTTATATTCTAGTTATGTAGCTAATGTGGAGAAGGTCTGAGGCAAAAAAATCTCACCACACTATTACCTTGTTCAAGATATCCCTTTTATTTCTAGGAAAAATACAAATTCCTTTTTGGCACTTAAAGCTCTTGGCAATCTGGCTCCAACTTACTTTCCAGAATTATTTCACATCATGCTTCAGCCAAATGGCCAATTTACTCTTTCCCATATACAAAAATCTTCCACTTGTGCCCTTACAAAGTTTGCCCATCATTCCAGGAACATTCTCCTCTTCATTCCTCTCTCTTAAAACCTTCTGCTCCCTTCAAGGTTCAGTTTAAGTATCATCTCTTTCAAAAGGCTTTTCCTAATTCTTCAGATTGTTAGTGACTCCCCTTCCCAACCATTCTGCACTTATTTTTCAATAGGCTATATCTACTTTTGGGTAAAGGTATTGTATTCTTCTCAATAAAATAAAAGTTCCTCGAGGGGCTGACTGGCTTTTGTCTTTACATCCCCAGAGTCTATGGACATGTCACCCCCCTGCACAGTACAGTCTGGCACAGAGAGAAGACATTTAGAATGCTTGTTGAGTGACTTGAGTAGGCAGTGTGACCTGACACAAATAATTCCACCTCTCTGGGTACCAATTTTCTCAAATACAAAATGAGGGTTTGGGATAAATTATCTCTTAGGTCTTGTTTAGCTTTAAATCTTGTTTAGCTTATGAACGATGAACAAGATATCTTTGCAAAAAACTTGAGGGGAAAAGTCTACAATGGGTAGTCAACTTTTGGTACTTATTCTCTAGATAGTATAAATCCAAATAACAAAATAATATCAAAGAGGCTCTAGAAAATTCAACCTACTTTAATAAATTATTATGGGCAGAACATTGGGGTGGGTACTAAAATGTTCTTCTCCCTATGGAGGGTATATAGTGAGAAAGGATGTGGAGAGTTGGTATATTCATAGTTATAATACAAAATCATGCAAGGTATATGCCCAAGAATGGTAACTCCTTTGTGAAGTTTAGGAAGGAAAACTTCCAAGGACGCAACATTTGAGCTTAGCTACAGGCAAAGGACAGATCATTTTAGGCAAAGAACAGCTTTTAAGTAAAGATATGGTTGGGGCATGGAGAAAAGTCCAATTTGGCCAAAGCATGGCATGAAAAAGAGTACTATTCAATAAGGTTAGAAAGGCAGGTGATCAACTATGAAGGCTTTCAATGTTAGAATAATGAATTTGCCAAGCCATTCTCCAATCGATAAATGGTCAAAGGATATGAACAGACAATTTTCAGAGGATGAAATTAAAACTATTTATAGTCATATGAAAAGGTGCTCCAAATCACTATTGATCAGAGAAATACAAATCAAGACAACCCTGAGGTACCACTACACACCTGTCAGATTGGCTAAAATGACAGGAAAAGTTAATGATGAATGTTGGAGGGGATGTGGGAGGGCTGGGACACTGATGCATTGTTGGTGGAGCTGTGAACGGATACAGCCATTCCGGAGAGCAATTTGGAACTATGCTCAAAAAGTTATCAAACTGTGCATACCCTTTGACCCAGAAGTGTTTCTGTTGGGCTTATATACCAAAGAAATCATAAAGGAAGGAAAGGGCCCCACATGTGCAAGAATGTTTGTGGTAGCCCTTTTTGTAGTGGCTAGAAACTGGATTTGGAGAATTGGAGAATGGCTGAATAAATTATGGTATATGAATATTATGGAATATTATTGTTCTGTAAGAAATGACCAGCAGGATGATTTCAGAGAGGCCTGGGGAGACTTACATGAACTGATGCTGAGTGAAACGAGCAGAACCAGGAGATCATCATGCACAGCAACAACAGTATAACATGATGATGAATTCTGATGGGCATGGCTCCCTTCAAAAATGAAATGTTTCAACCCATTTCCAATTGTTCACTGAAGAAAGCCATATACACCCAGAGAGAGAGATGTGAAATGTGGACCACAACATAACATTCTCATATTCTTGATTGATGTTTGCTTACATTGTGTTTCCTTTATCTGATATGTCTTTCGTGTAGATACGATTTTTCTTGCACAACAATAAGTGTGGAAATATGTATACATATATTCGATTTGCCAAGTATTTTAACATAATTAACATGTAGTGGATATCCTGCCATCTAGGGGAAGGGTGGGGAGTTGGGGGGAAAAATTTGTAACAGAAAGCTATGTAAGGGTTAATATTGAAGAATTACCCACACATATGTTATGCAAATAAAATTTAAAAAAAAGAATAATGAATTTGCACTTTCAGGGGGCAACAGGGAGTCATTAATAGATTTGAATAGTAGTTGTCATGATTAGTTCTTTACTTAAGAAATATTAATAAGCCATTAATAATGGAAACTAGGATGTTTGGAGATGTTTTTAAATTTTGAAGTTATCAAGCAGCATATCTACAGTCTCTTGTGTACAGAAAAGAGTTCAGCATAAGGAAGATAGCAGGAAGCCCTGAAGAGGAAGAGAATCCCTCTCCTTGACATTCCTTTTTCAGTCAATGGTACCACTACCTTTGCAATGTGTCTTGATTTAACCCATGGTACCCATAAAAAGTAACCCACTGAAGCCCATATAACACCTCATATCACTGTAACTATTGTAGTATAACAGCCACTGACCTTGTTTCTGACTCTAGACTCCAAGTTGTCAACCTGGACCACTTCGAAGTTTGTTTGTTTGTTTTTTTTTTTCCCTTCTACAATAATAAGGGAGGTGTGTCTTCTAAGAGGGTTTGGTTTTCCATATAAGTGGGAAACAATGAAAGAAGTGCAAAATGTGGCCCCAACCTACCTGTTTCCAGTCTTATTTTCTGATACCCTATAGTGAAAGCTTCTATAGTGAAAGAAGCATGCACTTGGCAGTCAGGAGAGCTCAATATGAATACTGTCAGATACTTACTGAGTGACCACGGGCAAGTCCCTTCACCTCCGCACCTTGTAAAAAGGAAATAACAGTACCTACACTGTCTATCAGGTAGTTGTGAATTAGCCAATTAACTGGTATTTTTATGTCCCTACTACGTACCTGGCAGTTTGCTTAGCTCTGAAGAGTTAAATTTTTAAAAATTAAAGAATCTCTCTCCTCAAGAAGTCTATATATTGAGGAGAGAAAACATGTATATGCAAATAAGTATGTGTATGCAGAATAAATACAAGGTAGTTAGGAGGGAAGGTACCAGTAAACGGTAGACAGGAGCTAAGTCTTGAAGGAATAGAGAGGATTCTATGAGGCAGATATAAAGAGGAAGGGCATTCTAGACATGAGGGACAGTAAATGAAAAAGATGGATGAATGATGATGTCTTTAATAGAATTAGGGGAGTCTGGAACAGGTACATGTTTAGAGAAGATCATGAGTTTTGTTTTATAAGTTGATTTGGAATACCTGTAAAAGATGAGATATGTGTAAAGTGCTTTACAAACCTTAAAGCATTAAAAAAAATGCTAGGTATAATCATTATGTCTCTAGGATATCCAGTTTAAAATATCCTACTATACACTGGCACTTGGTGCTGTAGAACTAAATTTCAGGGAAGAGACAGAAGTTGATGTAGTACAAGGTAGGGAGGCACATGCAGTTAGTAAGCAATTTATAAAGGGCTGATAAAACAAACATTTCTGATCAAGATGGCTAAATGAATAGAAGCAGAAAGCCAAATTTTCTTTCCTTCCTTCCTTCCTTCCTTCCTTCCTTCCTTCCTTCCTTCCTTCCTTCCTTCCTTCCTTCCTTCCTTCCTTCCTTCCTTCCTTTTCCTTCCTTCCTTGCTTCCTTCCTTCCTTCCTTCCCTCCTTCCTTCCCTCCTTCCTTCCTTCCTTTGTTGAGGCAATTGGGGTTAAGTGACTTGCCCAGGGTCACACAGCTAGGAGGTATTTGTAAGTATCTGAGACCAAATTTGAACTCAGGTCCTCCTGATTTCAGGGCTAGTGCTCTATCCACTGTGTCACCTAGCTGCCCCATAAACAGCCAAATTTTCACATATGTAATCCAAAAAGGATAAAACAAAAAAGAACAAATCCAAACGACAATTTAAAAAGAAATACTAGTATGCAGCCTCTGGCTAATGGAGCCACATCCAGAAGCCTACATGTAGGCTAAAGAGGTGACTAGTCAGAGGATCCTGGTGAGGAAGGTTTAGGAAGCTTTAGACAAGAAAACCATGAGAGATCCAACATACCCCAGAAGTGAAGGAGAAGAGGGTTTAAATAAGCATGTTCCACAGCAAAGTGGCAAAGTTCAGAGAAGACATAATCAGTCTACAGCCACCAATGGTTCTGAAGCTCTGTAACTATGACTTGAACAGCCCCTAACAACCTTGAAGAGATCAGAGCTCTATACTCAGAGAATACTAGTGAACTTGGGATCTGCCACCACTTCTCAGAAGAAAGCAACTGGAAGGGAATGTATAATGAAGTTTTATATTCTAGCAGGAGACTCAAGTGAAATCCTAATGTTTTCAAAGGTCACATAGGGAGTTAAATACTCAAAAAGAGGACCTAGGGATGGTTTTATTCTGTTTTGATGATATTAACTGAAGAAAATCAAGGGAAGAAAAAAAGGATACACTAGGGTTGGGAAGAAAGTGGGAGAAAAGAATTAGAGATAGGCAATAAAATGCTATGTGCATAGAACAGAGAAAAAGCTAGCTTGGCTAGACAGTAAAGTATAAGAAGGGAAATAATTTTTAATGAAGGTAGACCTCTAGATTGAAGACACTTAGCAAAAAGCTTTTAAAGCTAAAGAGAACAATTTATATTTTACCACACACTTGAAACATAGACACCCACAAAGTTAAAATAAGGGGCCGGAACAGAATTTAGGGTAATCATCATGATTTCAAACAAAACGATGGTAAAAATAGATATGATTAAAAGGAAGAAGCAGGGAAAATAAATAATGCTTAAAGGCATTATATAAAATGAATTAGTATCAATACTTTATATGTATATATGTATGACAGTATCAAAAAACTTAATTTACATGGAGAAAGAGGTAATAAAATAAAATAAAAATATAATAAAATTATAATTGGGGATATCTTAGGCTAAGTCTTACAAGAAAAATTACTGACAAATTAAATATGAAGGTGCCAAGCATAGTATGTAATAGAGACAAACTAGAACCATTCCCAATAAGATCAGGAGTGAAATAAGGCTGCCCATTGTCACCATTACTATTTAATATTGTATTAGAAATGTTAGCTTTGGCAGTAAGAGAAGAAAAAGAGATAAAAGGAATTAGAGTAGGTAATGAGGAAACCAAATTATCATTCTTTGCAGATGACATGATGGTATACTTAGAGAACCCTAAACACTCAACTAAAAAACTACTAGAAACAATTCACAACTTTAGTAAAGTTGCAGGATACAAAATAAATCCACATAAATCATCAGCATTTTTATATATTACCAATAAAGTTCAGCAGCAAGAGATACAAAAAGAAATTCCGTTCAAAATAACTGTTGATAGTATAAAATATTTGGGAATCAATCTGCCAAGGAAAAGTCAGAAACTATACGAACTAAACTACAAAACACTTTCCACACAAATAAAATCAGACCTAGTCCACTGGAAAAACATAAAATGCTCATGAGTAGGCCGAGCGAATATGATAAAAATGACAATACTACCCAAACTAATTTACTTATTTAGTGCCATACCAACCAAACCCCCAAGAAATCATTTTACAGATCTAGAAAAAACAGTAGCAAAGCTCATTTGGAAGAACAAAACGTCAAGAATTTCAAGGGAATTAATGAAAAAAAAAAAGGCTGATGAAGGTGGCCTTGCTGTACCAGATCTAAAACTATATTATAAAGCAGCGGTCATCAAAACCATTTGATACTGGCTGAGAAATAGAGTAGTCAATCAGTGGCACAGGATAGGATCACAGGACAAACTAGGCAATAACTATAGCAATTTAGTGTTTGATAAACCCCAAAACCCCAGCTTGTGGGATACATACTATTCGGCAAAAACTGCTGGGAAAATTGGAAACTAGTGTGGAAGAAATTAGGGCTTGACCCATACCACCACATACCAAGATAAGATCTAAATGGGTTCAAGATCTAGATATAAAGAGTGATTTTGTAAGCAAGTTAGAGGAACGTAATATAGTTTACCTCTCAGACCTGTGGAGATGGAATAAATTTATGTCCAAAGAAGATCTGGAACTCCTAATTGAACACCAGATGGATAATTTTGATTATATTAAGTTAAAAAGTTTCTGTACAAACAAAACAAATGCAGACAAGATTATGACGGAAGCATCAAATTGGGAAATTATCTTTACATTTAATGGTTCTGATAAAGGCCTCATTCCTAAAATATATAGAGAATTGTCTCATATATATAAGAATTCAAGCCACTCTTCAATAGATAAGTGGTCAAGGGATATGAACAGACAATTTTCATATGGTGAAATTAAAACCATCTCTAGTCATATGAAAAGTTGCTCCAAATCACTATTGATCAGAGAAATGCAAATTAAGACAACTCTGAGGTACCACTACACACCTGTCAGATTGGCTAAAATGACAGGAAAAGATAACGATGAATGTTGGAGGGAATGTGGGAAAACTGGGACACTAATACATTGTTGGTGGAACTGTGAACGGATCCAACCATTCTGGAGAGCAATCTGGAACTATGCTCAAAAAGTTATCAAACTGTGCATACCCTTTGACCCAGCACTGTTTCTACTGGGCTTATATCCCAAAGAGATCTTAGAGGAGGGAAAGGGCCCCATATGTGCAAGAATATTTGTGGCAGCCTTTTCTGTAGTGGCTAGACACTAGAAACTGAATGGATGCCCATCAACTGGAGAGTGGCTGAATAAATTATAGTATATGAATGTTATGGAATATTATTGTTCTGTAAGAAATGACCAGCAGGACGATTTCAGAGAGGCCTGGAGAGACTTGCATGAACTGATGCTGAGTGAAATGAGCAGAACCAGGAGATCATTATACACAGCAACAACAGTATTACATGATGATCAATTCTGATGGACACGGCTCTCTTCAACTATGAAATGTTCCAAACGAGTTCCAATTGGTCAGTGAAGAAAGCCATATATACCCAGAGAGAGGGATGTGAAATGTGGACCACAACATAACATTTTCATGCTCTCTATTGATGTTTGCTTGCATTGTGTTTCCTTTCTCTGATTTTTTTTCTTGTAGACACGATTTTTCTTGCACAGCAAGATGAGTGTGGAAATATGCATACATATATTTGACTTGTCAAATATTTGTATATAATTAACATGTAGTGGACTTACTGCCATCTAGGGGAGGGGAGGGGAATAGGGGGGAAATTTCTAACGGAAAGTTTTGTAATGGTCAGTGTTGAAGAACTACCCATACATATGTTGTGCAAATAAAAAGCTTTAATAAAAAAATAATAAAAAAATAAAAAAATGAAAGTGTTCTAGCAATTACCATATGTGAATAGAAAATATACACATTTCTGTTATAAATGGCAGTTTTTCAAAAACTAAGCATGCATTAGAATAGAAAATCCTCACAAATGCAGAAAAGCAGAAATGCCAAACACATCCTTTATTGACTACAATGCAATAAAAATAGAAACCTATGAAATAAGGAATAAAAATTAGAGATATTAATTTAATCCTAAAATTTATGGTTTGAAGAATGAATCATTGAACCAATTGATAATTTCATTAAAGAAAATGATGACGGGGGCAGCTAGGTGGCGCAGTGGATAGAGCACCAGCCCTGAAGTCAGGAGGACCTGAGTTCAAATCTGGTCTCAGACACTTCCTAGCTGTGTGACCCTGGGCAAGTCACTTAACCCCAATTGCCTCAGCAAAAAAGCAGAAAAAAAAAATTATGACTTATCTATTTGGTGCCATGCTAATGAAACCACCTAAAAATTACAGAAGTAGACTAAATAATATTTATCTGGAAGAAAAAAAAAGGTCAAGAACATCAAGGGAATCAAAAAAAAAAGTGAAGGAAGATGGTCTAGCTGTACCAGATATTGTTGTGCCACAGTTCCCATGTCTCAGTTTCCCTCAGTTGCTGTTTCAGTTTCCCTTGATTGTTCTGCCCAAAAATAGCAACCTCCTTCCTTCTGACCATCAGAAATAATTGGACTCACATTCCAAGGGAGTCATAAAACCTCCAGATGGTCAGCCTCGACATACCCCTTATCTTTTGACTCCAGACTTGAGATCTTCCAGTTCTGTCTCAAGCTTCCTGTACTCCCTACCTGTCAGGATTGAATTGATAGTTTCCTTGGACCCCAGATGTTCCTGCAGTTTCTCAGCTTTTCCCATGAGTTCCTTTTCCCTGAGCTATGAAAACTATAAAATCCTTGATGCCCCTCAATGAGCTACTGAATATTTGTGACATTAGTCCTATTCAGTCAGCTGGCATGTCTGTCAGTTTAACTCTCTGGGCTGGACCTGCTTGAGATCCAGTTGGCTGGCATGTCTATCAGTCTAAACTCACAATGGACTGTGTGCTTTGAGATGAGTCCCAACAGTCCCGATCCATAGCTATGGATTCTGAACTCTCAATTAACATCAATATAGTATTACCTAATCTCCAATGTGTGACACTGCCTCAGTTTCTCCTTGAGCATTACAATATCAAACTATATTATAAAGCAGTAGTCATCTTAGACTGTCTAAGAAATAAAGTGGATCATTGGCACAGAATAGGTATACAATACACACTAGTAAATTACCATAGTTTGATAATCTAGTGTTTGATAAATGCAAGGATTCAAACTTCTGGGACAAGAACTCTCTATTGGACAAAAACTGCTGAGAAAACTGAAAAGCAGTTTGGCAGAAACTAGGTATAGATCATTATCTTACAACTATCAAGATGAAGTCAAAATGGGCACATGATTTAGACATGAAAGGTGATACCACAAGCAAATAAGGGGAGTATAAAATAGTTTACCTGTCAGATCTATGGTTAAGGAAAAAATTTATGACAAAACAAGACATAAAGAATATTATGGGATGAAAAATGGATAATTTTTATTACATTAAATTAAAAAGGTTTTGCAAAAACAAAGCCAATGCAACCATGATTAAAAGAAAAACAGAAAACTAGAGGAAAAAATTTTACAGCAAGTTTTCTGATAAAGATCTCATTACTCAAACCTACAGAGAACTGAGTCAAGTTTATAAGAATAAGTTATTCTCCAACTGAGAAAAAAACAAATGATATGAACAGGCAGTTTTTAGAAGAAGAAATAAAAGCTATCTAAAATCATGAAAAGTGCTCAAATGTACTACTGATTAGAGAAATGAAAATTAAAACAACTCATACCCATCAGATTGGCTCATAAGACAAAACAGGAAAATGAGAAATATTGGAGGGATATGGAAAAGTAGACATTGTTAGTGGAGATGTGAACTAATTCAACCATTCTAGTAATTGATTTGGAACTATATTTGTGCATGCCTTTTGACCCAGCAATAGCACTACTAGGTCTGTCTTCCAAGGAGATTAAATATAAAAAAAAAAAAAGGGGGGGGGGAAAGGACCTAAATGTACAAGAAATAATTATAGCAGCTTTTTGTAGTGACAAAGAATTAGAAATTGAGGGGATACCCATCAAGTGGAGAATGGTTAAAACAAGTTGTGGTATATGAATGTAATGGAATACTATTGTATTATAAGAAATGAGTAGGATGCTTTCAGAAAAACCTAAACTTACATAAAAGACTGATGCAAAATGAAGTGAGCAGAATCAGAATATTGTATACAATGATCTAAGACAATTCTGAAGAACTCATGATGAAAAATGTTTTCTAACTCCAAAGAAAGAACTAATGAAAGCTGAATACAGATTGAAGGATACTTTTAAAAACTATATGAGTGGGGGAAAAGTATATTTTCTTTTAGTACATGACTAACATGGAAATATGTTCTGCATGACTTCATATATATAGCCTATATCACTTGTCTTCTCAATGGGTGGGAAGAAGGGAAAAAATAGAACTCAACTTTTTAAAATTAATGTTAAAATTATTTACATGTAACTGGGAAAAAAGAAAAAGAGAAAATGATGAGATAACACAGCAAACTTTAGGGATGTAGCCAAAGTATTCCTTAGGAGAAAATTAGTATTACTAAATACTTTCAATAATAAAGAAAAGAGATTAAATGAGAATATAATTGAAATAACTTGAATTTTTTAAAACCACCCAATAAACACTAAAACAGAAATTTGAAAATCAAAGATATTAACAAAATCAAGTTTTTTTTAAAAAGGAAAAAACTAAAATAGCTAACTAGTTAGCTAAACTGATTTAAAAGAAAACCAAAACAGTAATATCAAAAACACAAAGAGAATTCACACCAAATGAAAGAGAAATAAGGATTATAAGAAATTATTTTGCCAAATTAAAATGCCCAGATTAACAGATATTGAATTTAAATAACTTGATTTCATAAAAACGGAATAAACCATATATAAATCCAAAAGAAACCCCCAAGACCACAGCTTTAAAAGTAAATTATATCAAATATCTAGAAAATGAAATACAATATTATATAAACTGTTTCTAAAAGTTTTTTAAAAGGCTCCTACTTAATTCTTTCTATGATACAAATATAATTTTGATACCTAAGCTAGTAACAGAGCAAGGGAAGAAAACTATAATTCATTATCCCTAGTGAATACTGCTATTGTTCAGTAGTTTCAGTCATGTCTGACACTTTAAGTTTTTCTTGTTAAAGATACTTGAATGGTTTTGCTATTTCCTTCTCTCTAGCTCATTTGACAGACTAGGAATTGGGGCAAAGTTAAGTGATGTAAGTAAAGTCACACAGCTAATCAAGTG
>JAJPUD010000504.1:404617-485252 GCA_023553655.1 Myrmecobius fasciatus
TAAAACCAATATTTCAAATCACCAAAAATTAAGAGATGCAAAAATTAAAACAAGTTTCTCATATTTATCAGACTGGCAAAAACAGGAAAATGAATTTTATTGGAAAAGCTGTTGGCAGAGTTGTGATTTACCCAGTCTTTCTAAAAAAGCAATTTAGAACTATATCCCAAGAGTCAATAAATTATCCCTTTTTGTCTTAGTAAAACCACCCAACATTATGTATAAAAATAGTCACAGATCTATTTGTGTAACAAAGTACTATATGTTATTGTAGAGTTGTGTCCAACTCTTTGTGACCCCATCTAGAGTTTTCCTCCCATTGCTTCTTCAGCTCATTTAACAGATGAGAAAACTCAGGAAAAGAGGCTACATCTGAACTCAGCTCTTCCTGACAAATGGCCCAGTGCTCTATCAAATGCACCATCTAATTGCTTTACCATAAATGAAGAGGATATTTATCAACTGGGAAATGAATACGATGGAACATGTACTACAAGTAAAAAATAGTCAAATAGATGGCTTCAGGGAAAACTGGGAAAAAATTTGATCAATAAAATGACCAAACTTTGTACTTCCAAAAAACTGTTAATATACTATCCATCTCCTGACAGAGTGAGGTAATGGTCTCAAAGTGTTGAATTAGATATATATTTTAGGACAAGGCCATTATATTTATTTTGCATGTCACACTTTTATTACAAGGATTTTTTTTCTTTGTTTTCAATTAGGAAGTTGGAGGAAGAAGGAGACTAGCAATCAAAGTAGGGGGAGGGTGAAGAAGGGTCACTGAATCATTTAAAATGTACAAAAGCAAATAGAAGTTTAGGAGGAAACATAGATAAGCATGAAAATCCTGAAAATAACAATGAACTTAATATATGCTTAACAGGAAAAGCAGGCAGCATATAATAGAAATTCAGTTTCATATAAAATCCTTCTCTCTTTTACTATATGGAAATGCTCAGTCTGTTTAAATTCTCAATTTTTAAAACCAAATTTTAAAAAAAGACAACTGAGGGGGCAGCTAGGTAGCACAGTGGATATAGCACCAGCCTTGAAGTCAGGAGCTCAAATCCGTTCAAATCCGTTCTCAGACATTTAACACTTCCTGGCTGTGTAACCCTGGGCAAGTCACTTAACCCCAATTGCCTCAGGAGAAAAAAAAGACAACTGAGAAGTCAAATAGTGGCCTATAATATAAGATAGGGAAGGAAGGAAGCAGTTTGGAACTTTAAAATGTAATTTTTAAAAAGCACATGTAGAGTGGTTGGTTTTGGAAAGCAGGCAGTTCACCTCATCAAAGACTAAAAGAAAGGAAAATAAGAAATTGTGCTATTAGATTTCTGTAAAGGGGGAGGAGGAAATTAATGAAAAATATCCTATATTTTCTCAGGGAATTACGAGGTGACATACTGAGCAGAGATGGTGGAAGAGGTCTGGGAGGCTTGAAAAGACTCAAATCAGTAAGCACCTACTATATCAATACACTGTCTTATGTTCATTTGATCCTCACAAGTATCTTGGGAGGGAGGTGCTATTATCTCTATTTTACAGTTAAAAAAACTGAGGAAGGCGAGGTTAATGATTTGCCTAGGGCTATACATCTAAGTGTCTAAGGACAGAAACCCACTTAGCTATCTCTATGTACAAACAAGATAAATACAAGGAAAACTGGAGATACTTTTTTGAAGGTTAAAAGCTTCTTGAAGATGAAACTTTTTTAACTGATGCCTAAAGGGAATCCAAAGGTTGAGGCAAAGTGGAAAAGAGTTTCAAACACTGGGAACACCCAGGGAAAAGGCAATGAATTGGAAGGTCAAAGAGGCCACTGTGGCTGGATGCGGGTGTGGAGAGGCAAGCAGAGGAGTGTAAGAAAACTGGAAAGGCAGGAGATCAGGTTATAGTATAGATGGCATTAGAAGTCAATTTTATATTTGAACTTGGAAGCAAGAGAGAGGCAGCCGAATTAATCGGATTAGTCATATTTGAGATTTAGGCAGAGTTATAGTAGTGTTTGTGGGTAGTGAAATAGGAAATCAATAGGCAAAGAGTAAAGGAAATGCCTTCCTTCCAGGGAGGGGATAATAAAGGTTGAAGAAACTATTGTAAATTTAAAGTGCTATATAAATGTGACCTATTTATTATTCTATGTGATTCCATATTCAGATTAGTTTCCTGAATATCCTCCTAGCTCTTCCCCAAACAGAATGCTATTCCCACTTTCACTCAAACTTTGCTTTCTTCCCTGGAATATCCTATTTTTTCCTATCTATATTCTGTCTATTCTTATATTTAAATCTAGGTAAAGTTCCAGGCAGCCTTCATAATAATTCTTTTATACAGTTTTAAAGTTTTACAGTGTTTTCATTATGCCTTATTAGCTCCTTCCTCAACTTTCTTTTGTCCTGACTTAATTTGCATTTGTCTTTGAAATAGGGATTGGGTTTTTTTTTTTTCTTTCTTCAAAACTCCAATTCCCAACAAGGTGACATGCATACAGTAGGCATTTATTTGTTGAATTGGAATTTTAGGCAGATTTAGACTTTACCCCATAATATCTAGGGGTATGGCATGGTGGTATCTAGGGGGTGACTGGATTTAGTCACAGGGCCAAAGTTGAAATCCCATCTCTGCCACTTGCACATGTTCCTTATGTGGAAAGCAAGATATTTGGATTAGAGCTCTTAAGATCTAGGCCGGGGCTTCTTAAAACTTTTTGCATTTGTGACCCCTTTTCTCCTTAAAAAATTTTACATGAACCTGTCTTGAATCTGAGCAGAGGTATTTCTGGCAGTGTTTTGTGCATGTGCTTTCACAGTGGAAAGGTCAAATGTATTTTCAAAACCCAGGTTGCAGGGAAGTCCCTTGATACAACACAGGCAAGTGCTGCCAAAAATGTCTCATTCATTATGGGTTTAATTTTGAAGTAATTTTTGGTCATTACATTCAGAAACCTTTTACTATTACAGATTTTTCCTGGCCCCAAATTCCATTATGTGACTACTGTGAGGTGGAGATGCAGTTTAAGAAGTTTTGGTGTAGGCCAGGACTCTTAACCTGGGGTTCCACAGGCTTGAAGGAGTCTGTAGATTTCAAGGTGTCCCTAAAGTTGTATTTCAATCTTTATTTCAACATAATTGTTTTCCTTTATAATCTTTTGTGTTTTATTTTGGCATTTAAAACATTCTGAGATGCCAATCCATTAACTTCAACAGACTATCTAAAGGGACGGACACACACGAACCCTTGGACCAGAGGGCAGTGCTGGATTTCCCACTAGCCAAATAACTCTGGACAAGAGTCACCATGCAACTCTAAAACTGATTTAGAGATCAGCCTGCACTGAACTTCTTAAAACAGCCAAGTTACACACTCGGTTTACCAAAAAGTGCAGAACACAATCTAGTGGTGAAGTTCATAAGACTTAATATGCTTTTTAAATGTTAAAAACTGCTATATGCCATCTACCTAGATACTTAGATCTCAGGCAGACTTGGAGTTTCCCAACAAATCCTTTAGTCCTCATTTTGCAGATGAGCACAGGGAAAGTCCTATTCATATTACAAAGCTGGCTAAAGTCAATGATGGAATTAATACCGAGGTTTTTCTGGATTCCAAATACAGTAGGGTTTTTAACCTGGGGTCCACTGACTCCTAAGGAAATTTCTAGGTAAATTTCCAGGAGTCTATAAACTTGGACGAAAAACAAAAACAAAAAAGTATTTTAACTTATCTCTATAACTTAGAATTCAATTATTTTAAAAAGTTATCCTGAGACAGGGTTCATAGACTTCAAGAAGAAGACTGCGCAGGGATGTGGGGCATATAAAAACACGGAGGCCTGCCTGTCCCCCACCATACTGCCCCCAGCCAAGGTTTTACGGATATATGGCTCATTTTAGCTAGCCATTCGTGGTCTATACCCCACAATTCAGCGCCTGGGCTTAGTAGGGAGGAAAGCATCTCTACCCAACCCTCCTGATTCACCGTGGGGTATCAGAGGCAAAAAGCCCACAATAAAGCTCAAGTGATGAAGGAAGTCGGGGGCCGACTAAAGGCATCTGGGAGACGCGAAGTCAAGCGGCCCCTCGAGTGGGATCGTGGGGGAGGGAGAGTAATGACCCCCGGATCCAGGAGGATCAAGGGAGGTATCTGGGGTGGGGGTATCACGGGATGTTCATACAGCTCCACCCTCACCCGCCTCCCTCGGGCCCGGACTCACCCACCGCAGGGAAGGGAAAAGAGCCAACCCCACAAGCAGAGACCGCGGGCCTCCGCAACCGCCCACCCGGAAGAGACGCGTCCCGACCCCCCCACGGGTGATACAGGACCTCGGTGGGGCCGCTCTAGGACGGCTGGAGGTCCCCGCGACTCGGTGGATGGCGGGTTCGAACTCATGGGCAAAAAGGGGTCGGCTGGGGTGGGTACTCCCACTCCCAACTCAGGCTGTGAAGATAGTAACGTTGGCAACTCTGAGGCTAGGGACAGGAGAGGCGGCTCGGGAAACCCTCAGACCCTAGCATGTCTGGGTAGGGTCCGAAAGTAACGAAGACAATCACAGCGACTTTTCCATCCCCGCCCCAACAACGGTTCCCTCCACAAAAATGGTGGTTGCGGCCTCTTTCCCCTCATCTGCCCCCAACAGAAATGGCCTCCCAAATCTTCCCTCTGCCCCCGCCCCGGACATGGCTGCTGCGCTTCCGCCTTCTTTCTCGTCACACAGTGTCCATGCTCCCAGCTCGCTCGCTTTTTCTCACTCGCACCCAAGACTTTTCTCTTGCCAATATATATGGGCACCACACCCCTGCGCCTTTTTGTCGGCCGCTTTCCACCGACATAGCCGGCATCGTCCAGTTTTGCCCGCCCACAGACTAGATCATAGTATTCCCACTCTCCTCACTTCCGCCCCCCACCGACATGACTGCCCACAGATAGTCTCCACGCCCTTCTTGCCCTCTCCCGCTTCCTATAGACTTGGCTGTCCGCTTCTAACCCCAAATGCTCAAGACATAGGACGTGATGGCTATGCCCACTCCCCGGACGCCAATTCGCGCTCGGCCAGGCTAGTTTGACCTGTAGTTCGACTGTTGAGGGCGCCTCTCTCCGGCGTTTCTCGGTACAACCGATTTTTTGTGGGATGAAACTCCCGCTCTGGCTCTAAAACGACAGAGCTGGGTTAATCGAGGCGCCCGGGGCTAGCCCAGTATTTTATCCTGAAAATATCGGAGGCAGCGGTTTGGGGGAGAACATGGAGAAAAGGGTCCTGTCCGGGTAGATTGGGCTGGAAACCGGAGCCGTGAGCTTTAGGTCGTTCCTGTGGAATGTTCCCGGGGGCAGGGGTCTGGAGGCTGACAACTGCTGTCAGGAGTTAAGACATCCGGCCAGACCCCCAGCCTTCAGTGTGGGCTGTCCCCACGTGCAGGAAGCCTTTTTTTACCACCTACAGGGCCTTTCCTGGTCATCCCTACTTATCTACCCAAGGGTAACTGTTATGCATGCATCTACAAGTGTCTAATTTTGCAAAGTCTGAACATTTACTTTTTTTGTTTTGCTGAGGCAATTGGGATTAAGTGACTTGGCCAGGGTCACACAGCTAGGAAGTGTCTGAGACCAGATTTGAACTCAGGTCTTCCTATCCACTGCATTACCCAGCTGCCCCTGGAACATTTACTTTTAACACAACCACCCCTTTCCCTTTTAACATTCCCACTTCACTGACAAGAAACCGTAAACAGTGGCTAAGTTTATGGCATATGAATGTTAAGGAAGATTTGTTCTGTAAGTATCAGCAAGATGATTTCAGAGAGGCCTAGACATACTTCAATGAACTTTTGCTGAGGATGTGACGATTTTTACTATATTCAACAATGACATGACTCCAGCCAATTTCAAGACTTTCGAGTTGTCTGCATCCAGGAGACTATAGGGACTGAATGAGGCTATTTTCACCATTGTTTCTCTCCCACCACCCCATTTCTTTTTCCTTTTTGATTTTTCTTGTACATCAAGATAAATGTGAAATTGCACTTATTCACAAGGAAGCTCCTAGCCTGTTTTTCAATTTTTTGCCTACTCTTTGTAAGAGAATAAAGCACTTACATAGAATCTCTTCTGACTCAGCTACAGTGCTTAAGTTTTCCAAATGTCTAATTTGACCACCAGAAGTAGTGGAAGGTTAGTGCTGTAATCCCCATTTTACAATTAAGGAAACTAAGGTTGTGACTTGAATAGGGTTCATAAATTTTGAGGCCAAATTTCAACTCAGCCCAGGCCCAAGACTGTCCCCAACCCTATTTGGATTTTCTTCAGAACATATTATAGTCATTTTCTTATATAGCTCATTTTACAGATGAGTAAAGAGGCAGTACCTGAAAATTGTCAGGATCCCTCTACCAAGACCACCTCTCTTACTATTAGGAGGTAACTTTCCCAGAGCTAAGGCCCAGCAGGAAAGCTGTGCTGTGCTTGACATAACAATCCTTTTGAGTGTTCACCGGGATTATTTTAGCCATAGGAAAATTGAAGAATTGTTGACAATGGTATCCAAGTTCCTGCAGAACCGATGTTCTGGTCAAGAATACCATCATGAATCAAACATGTCAGAGAGCCAGCTCACTGCTTACCTGTTGCTTTATGTATTGAATTTTTAAGTGCCAACTGGTCATAAATGTATTCCACTGGAGGAGAGAAGACCCATATGTCCTAAGTAGAATTTATCATGTTTTCCCCTGAAGTTCATCTTTTGAATTTCCTGCTATTATCATTAACTCTTCACATCTAGCTACCAATCTAACCCCACATAGTGACTAGAGCTCAGGCACTCATTACCACTCATTTACAGTAGCCTCCTAGTTGTCATATACCATTGCCCTGTCACCAACAGAACTATTGTTCATGAGGTTCCAAATTCTAAAAGCAACCACTCCAAGTTCTAATATAATTCTATTTACACAATTTCCAAAATAATTTTTATTGTCAGTATTTGTTACTTTAGTTCTCCTTCTCCTGTACAGTCTTGGTACCCCGGAGTCGACCAGTTCGCCTGGCGGCAATGAGACCGACCTTTCTTCCTGCTGGGGCATCTCTTCGAATGGTGGATGGTTTTCCAATATGCTGGTGATTACCTCCTCCGAAGGGATGTTCCACAGGCTATAGGGAGAGAAGATGCTCATATCACCAGGCATGCAAAGGGAAAATGAATTTCTTCCCTTTCACCCCTGCTAAACTCAAATCAGGGAAAAGGACCCCTATTCTCAATGTAAACAAACCATTGTCACACACACCCCTCCCCCTGCCCAACAGCAATATGAAAAAGAATGTCTTTGTTTGGTCGGATTCTTAAATGTAAATGGTTAATCAACTAACTGACCCATGTCTCAAAATGTGATTAGTAGCACCTATAATATCAATACAGAGAAGACTCAATTGAATGCTGTTATGCCCTCCTTCCTTTTTCCAGAAAGGCTAGCAGCCTGAAAAACTAATGACTAGAACTACACTAAACTACCATCAAGGCAGGCCCACAAGTTCCCATCCAGTATATATGAAACACTCAGAATCCCATTCCTCAATTCCAGAGATACTTACATTCATGGCCACACCCCTGACACGAGGCCAGCAGTTTCTCTTGGCCTTGTATTTGTGGTAGGCTCGACCTGCCTTCAGGATGGGCTTATCAATACGACCACCTCCAGCAACAACACCTATGAAATAAATGTTTAGTCTCAGTGAGATATTCTGCATTCACCATATAACTAGTATCAAACTTTCAGATTTCTTCAGACTGCATTTTTTAATATTTTTCTCTAAGTGACTTTCCAACAGAAAATAAACATTTTTGAAGCCATGATTGTTTTCTTACATTTTGGTTGGTTTAAGATGTCTTTTTTGTGTTCCCATGGAGGAGGAGAAGAGGAAAAGGGATCATACTAAAATAATGTCCTTAAGAATAAGGGACAGCTCTTCCATTCCAGAAACCCTCATTATCTTGACAATTCTTTTGGGACTAAAGCAGCTCCTATTCCTCTTGAGACCCCTAGGTTCTAGACTAATAAGTGAATAAGAATATAACCTTTGGGACCCCAAGAAGTCATTTGGTTCAGTAGACTAATTTGAGAACGCTTAAAAATTGTAAACCAGGGCCATGTGTTTTCAATTTCTTATAACTTAAAAGCAGAGGCCTTACTTCAACAGAACAAGTTCTAGTCTTTGTTCAACTACTGTATAATTGGTTAAAGTCATTTCACACCTGAACCTCAACTCTCTAAACTGTAGAAGAGTTATTATTTCTGCTATGAATAAAGGCATTTTATTTCCCAACAACTACACATCTGATTCCAAACACCAACACCTTTCTTTGTACATACATGGAATTAAACTTTGAGACCTTTGAGATCTGTGTAGCACTGGCTCAGAAATTCTGAGGCGTACTGAAAGATTTCCTTTTACCCCAAAACCTACATTTAAGAAAAAAATCTCTACCATGGGCTTGCTCACTTTTCTTTAAGCACTAAATAGCTGCCAGTTTTCCTCATTTTTTTCATCAATAAACTAAAATTGGGGAGATACTAAAATAAAGGCTAGCATAATCCCTAATGCATTTGATCTGTTCAATAGATTGCCTACCTATGAATTTTAAGTGTTACATTCACTTATAAAAGAGGACAAGTAATGAGATTAAGGGGAAAAAAAAGATGCCAGGATAGATGGACAAATAAGAGTTGTTAGTACTTTGGTAACTTTTAAGGTACTATATAGTCGTGTGATCCTGCCAAGGCAGGATCTCTCCTGGCCCAGCTCTTATCTCTGAAATGGAAATTACAACAACACAAAACTCATCTAATTGTTCTTATGTGCTTTGCAAATTTTATAGCTAGTTCCAAATACTTCTAAGACATAATTTATTGAAAGGGAAAGGATTAGCTGCCAAGTTTAGGTTCATTTAATAAAAAATAAAGAAAGTCTCACCATGTTGGGGGGGGGGGGTAGTGATTCTACAATTCTTACATTTTGAGGTTTTTTTTACTGGCTCCATAGTCTTTGCTCATAGTCACTTACCAACCACAGCTCTGTTTGCAGAGGAGATCACTTTCTTAGAACCTGAAGGTAGCTTCACCCGAGTTTTCTTAGTTTCAGGATTGTGGGAGATTACTGTAGCATAGTTTCCAGATGCACGGGCAAGCTTGCCCCGATCCCCGGGCTTTTCTTCAAGACAACACACTATAGTCCCTTCGGGCATAGTGCCAACTGGGAGGACATTGCCAATGTTGAGCTGAGCTAAAACAAAAAATTCAACATTCAAATTAAAAAAGTCTTTATCTAGCAAGGTGTCATTTGTTTTAAGTTTAAAAAATGTAACAGATTTAAAACGATTTCTACATTAGTATATGACATTTGTACAACCATAGCTCAGCTTCCTTCAAAAGGACTTATTGTCTTCTGGTAGTGAAAAGCTCCCCTTCCTCTCCCCCTACCCCCCAACTACTGGGATACCTAACTGCAAAACTGGTGAAGTGGCAACAAGGTGTAGCAGGTAGAAGAGTTAGGAAAACCTAGCTTAAAATCCTACATTCAATAAGTAGTATGCAACCAAATAAGACACCATGTGAATTGCCTTCTATTAAGTGGATGTTAATACTATCTCTGAATCATTCTATGGAGGCTCATGTGAACATAAATAAAGCAATACATAAATATCAGCTACTGTTTAACAAAACTGCACCTTACCTTTCTTGCCACAGTACACAAACTGGCCAGTATGGATGCCTTCAGCAGCAATGAACAATTCTGTCCTCTTTTTAAATCGGTAAGGATCCCGGAAAGCTACTTTTGCAAGAGGAGCCCCTCGGCCTGGATCGTGGATTATGTCCTGAAGGAATATAAGAATTTACTAAATCCTGCCGTGTAAGGCCATCTATTAGTAATCAGGGCTTCCTCTGGCACTGTTTAGAAGTTAATTCTTCACACATGAAAAGTATCATGATTTAGAGAAAAAACACACACACACACTAAATCTGGGTTAGGAAAGTAACTCCGATAAAGACTGTTCAGTGGTGGGGATATAGAGAAAAGCGAAACCAATTAACTGCTAAAAAGGGTTATGTTCTAGAAGATGACACATGCAAAGATAGAGATGGCACGTATGAATAAAAGCAAATAGGGCTGTACCGATCCAAAAATGTACTGTCACAAATAAAGGAAAATTAGTGGAAGATAATTTAATTGAAATTCGTTCTTGGAATTCCTGGCCCCTTCCTATTTTTCCAGTCCTAACTCTTAATGGAGCGGTTTGTTAGTAGTCCACGTTCCAAACGCTCCCCGTTAGCGCTCCGTGGATTTTACTGGCCTTTATTTGGAAAGCTTTCTCTGCCCCGGTTTTCTTCAAAGACGGATTCTTACACAGCCCATCCGTCTCCTAAGTGCTAGTACCTTACTTTAAACTACCTTTAAAAGAACGATTATAATTGCTTGCAAATTGACTCCCCGTCAGAATTTAGCTTAAGAGCAAGGACCGATTTTTATATTTCAAACTCTTGGCACGTAACTCAAAGACCTGTTGAAAAACCAGATAAGATAGTAACCCCATTCCCATCCCCCTGACAAATTAAATTGGCCATGGGAAATGGGAAGCTGGACTGTTGCCGTTCTCAGGGAACTGAGGCGGCCTCCCAAGTTACAGCCAATGTCCACCCCGCAAACCACAAGGCAGGCCCGGCCCCAGCCTCACCTTTACGATACCCTTAATGTAGCCATGCCTCTCGGCGAAGTCTACAGCCCGGAGCTTGGCGGCCCCTTTCCTGTGCTTCACGTGAGCGCGGAAGACAGATCCCGCGCCCTTCCTCTGACCACGGATCACCCGGCCCATGTCGCTCGGTCTGGGAAGGGAGGGAGAAAAAGCAGTGAGGAAGCGAAGCCCGCGCGACGCCTCTCCCTCCGACCCCTAGGCCAGGCGAACTGAGCCTGGCTGCGCAGCATCGCACGCCGGCCTCAGCTACTCCACCGAGGGACGCCGCCATGTCAATCTGGCGGAGAAAAGGTGGGGGGCGCCTGATCCAGCTCAGCGCCGTCACCTCCTAGGACCTCGGGAAGCGGCACCTCAAAGAAGGTTAAAAACAAGGAGTCCCCGCAATTGTGGGTCGCTGCTCAAGGGCGGATGGCGCTCTAAAGGGACCGATTGGGCATGGATGGCTGAAGGCCACAGAGAGACACAGGAGTAGGTCTTACCTGGCCCCGGACTTGCTAGAAAGAGGAAGTCGGCCTTCCAACAGCGATATATCTTCCGGGGCGAAGTAAGTCGCCGGAAAGAGGCGCAACCGCCGATTCACAGGATGTAGTTTTAAGAGTGTGGCATTATAGGACCTGTAGTCCTTCCGCAATTTCAAATTTCCTTCTTGGTGCACCTTGGGAAATGTAGTCCGTGTAACCTCTTACGCCTTGGAGGCGTTCTGAAGCTGGTCTCCAGCTTTCCAGATCTGGAGTTGGGTTGGCTGACTCCCTTTCTCACCACTCCCAACCTTCAACCAAGGCGCGTGCGCATATTCTGCTGCCCCTCCTGGCAGGTCTTTTATAGTCGCGGGCTTTTGCCCATCCAGGGCCTGTTAGAGCCCTGGGGCGGTGTCGGGAGGGAAGAGTATCCTGGGCTGGGTTCTGCCGAGTTGCCTCAGAGGTGGACAGATCCCCAGCATAGCCTCCTGTTTCAGTCTTAAAGCCATTGCTCCCTTTGGGGCGCAGGACCTCTTAGATGTCTGCCAGGTCCTCTGCTCAGCTGAAAGCATCCGAGTGCTCCAATTGGGCGGTTCCTCGGGGGCGGGAGGACGGGGCAGTGCTTCGGTTCGGGTACCGTAGCAAAGACAAGGCCAGTTCTAGTGCACTGCCCGGTGCGGGTTCCGTTCTTTTCCACCCCAACCCTCCGCGTGGCCCATGAGCTGAGGATGAATCCCGGAGAGCCGGCGGGCAGCCTTGTCCATGTCCCCCTCCCGGACTCTGGGAGGAGGCGTGGTGGTCTGAGCTAGGCAGCTGGAGGCCTGGGAGCCGGACCTGTACTGGACCAGAAGGGGACGTTGCGTTCTGATGGAAACAGTGCTCGTTTAGAGTTTGTGATCCGAGCTAATGAATTCAAAATTAGATGAAGGGACTAGAACCAGAGGAAAAGGGGTGGTAGACTTAAGTTAATGTAGTCTTTACTCCAGTTCTCTCCCACCACCATGGATGCCCTCTTGCACTGCACAGTGGATAGACAACCAGCCCTGAAGTCAGGAAGACCTGAGTTTAAATCTGGTCCCAGACACTTAATACTTCCTACCTATATGACTCTGGGCAAGTCACTTAACCCCAATTGCTTTAGAAAAAAAAAAAGGACACATTAACCCAGGTGTGACCTAAACCAGGCAGATGGTAAAACTGGAAGCTCTGGCTCGATTAACAGCTTAGGGCAGCATAAACTTTTGGGCCTTCGGTGCCATTTTGACTCATGATTGCAGTTGAATGACATTTTCATGGGAACTTTTGGATAAGTCACTTCCCACTGCTCTAATCCTAAACTTGGAAAGATTGATTTAAAAACAAAACAAAAGGGGCAGCTAGTTGGTGTAGTAAATAGAGCACCAGACCTGAAGTTAGGCGGATCTGAGTTCAAATATGCCCTCAGACACTTAACACTTCCTGGCTGTGTGACTCTGGATAAGTCACTTAAGCCCAGTTGCCTCAGAAAAACAAACAAAACAAAAAACAAAGAAACCAGTGTAGAATGTTGCATTTGACCAAGAAATGTTATCTTGTCAGCCCATTTTTCTGGCTTGTTGATTTATTTAAATAAGAATTCTATGTTACATGTTAATCATGATTCCAAGTTGTGTCATCCCCCAAGTTATTAATGGTGCCAACTTTCTGTACTTCCATGCAAGTCATTGATAGAAATGTTAAAAATGGGCAGCTAGGTGGTGTAGTGGATAGAACACCAGCCCTGAAATCAGGAGGACCTGAGTTAAAATGTGACCTCAGACACTTAATTAATACGTTCCAGCTGTGTGACCTTGGGCAAGTCACTTACGCCCAATTGCCTCAACAAAAATAAATAAATAAATAATGAGAAGAAGAAGAAATATTTAAAAGTAAATAAATAAAGCACAGGGCCAAGGTCAGATCCCAGAGGCTCTAGCGACTTCTTTCATGGTTGACATTGAACCTTTAGTAATTCTTTCAATTCATTCCAAATCCTCCTTACTGTACTATCATTTATCCTTTATCTCTCTAATTAGTTCACTCAGCTTGAGAAACATATTCTCTTTTTTTTATATATATAAAGCTTTTTATTTACAAAACATAGGAGTGATTTTTCAACATTGACCTTTGCAAAAACTTTTTTTCCCAAGCTTTTCCCCTCCTTCCCCCCCCCCCCCGCCCCTAGATGACAGGTAATCTAATACATGCTAAATAGGATAAATTATATGACAAATACAATACATGTATACATATCTATACAGTTATCTTACTGCACAAGAAACATCAGATCTAGAAAGAGAAGAAGAAAAAAACAACCTAAGAAGGAAAACAAAATGCATGGAAATATTCACAGAAAGCGTTAAAATGCTGTGTTGTGGTTCACTCTCAGTTCCCACAGGCCTCTCTCTGGATGTATATGACTATCTTCATCGAAGAACAACTGGTTTGAATCACATCATTGTTGAAGAGAACCATGTCCATCAAAATTGATCATCGTATAGTCTTGTTGCTGTGTATAATGTTCTCCTGGTTCTGCTGATTTCACTCAGCATCAATTCGTGCAAGTCTGTCCAGTCCTCTCTGAAATCCTCCTGTTGGTCATTTCTTACAGAACAATAATATTCCATAACATTCATATACCATAATTTATTCAGCCATTCTCCAATTGATGGGCATTTTTTCAATTTCCAGTTTCTTGCCACTACAAAAAGGGCTGCCACAAGCATTTTTGCACATGTGGGTCCCTTTCCCTCCTTTAAAATCTCTTTGGGATATAGGACCAGTAGAAACACTGCTGGGTCAAAGGGTATGCACAGAAACATTATATTCTCAGAAAAGCATTTGACAATGTCATTAGCATTCTCAACAGTCTAGTTACCAGATAAATCTCATTTTATCTGGAATGAACTGTTAAAGAAGCCAAATTGACTTTTAGTGATTTGTGTAATTTGGTGTTTATGTAATTTGGTATTTCTTATTAAGGAAAGTACCTGGACTCATTTCTGAAACAGCAGTCATATGAGCTTAAATTTAGTAGAAACTCATCTACATACTATTTTAGAATTTAAAAATCTCATCTACTTAATTCTGAAGCTAAAGAATGTTATAGCACATTAAAAACATCCATAAGTTCTTCCAAATTTTATACATATTTTATTAAAACACTTTTAAAAATATCTTATTTTTTAAAGTACAGGATTATTTGGGGAAAATATTAAGCATGCTTAACTTTGCATTTGTTTTCTAAAAGATACTTTTGTATAGTTTCTATAGCTCTTAAGTGAACAATACCTTCCTCTAAAGACAAGCCCTCATCTTGTGTCTTAGAGGTTCAGATTAAGCTTTTTTTTTTTTTTTTTTTTACTATGACTTATGACAAGCTGCCTTCTCACACAGCCAGAGGCTATGTATCACTCTTTGAGGCTGTCCTTCAGCAATTCCCAATCATTTAGTATCATCCTCAATCCAACACAGGCTATTGGACTCTCAAGTGGGGGAAAGTTCAGAGCCAGTGGTAGGAAAAGACAAATGACTGGGGTTTAGGGATGGGGAGTGGGAATGTTCCACTCTCAATTATAGGAGTTCCAAAGTTGTTTCTTATATAATTTGATTTGCAGTTTATTTCAAAATTATTGATAAAGTTGTTTATACTATTTTTACATGGTGATATGTTTTATCAGAGAGTCCATGGGTTTATTAGTTGTTCAGCACATATGTTGTTTACTACATCCTCCCACATAGGTGCTTATATTGCTATTAAAAAACAACTTAGACTATATCTATATCTATATCACAAAATAGAGGTTTAAAACAAAATGGAGTCAGTTATGCTAAGAGGATACATTTATTCCTATCATCTTATTAAGGAACTAAAACTTATTCTCATCACTCCTTTCAAATGAATTTTCATGTTAGGGCATAAATATTTGAATTGCTTTATGGTAATTGACTTTGATTTTTTTCATAATAATAATGAGTATATATAGCTTTAATTACATCTTTTATCAAATACTAATTTTTCTTTTCTCAGAACAAATTTGTGAAGTGTTCTCAGAGTCTTCTCTAAATTAAATTGAATTTAGCCAAGAAGAGGCATAAGATAGGTTTTGTTTTGTTTTTTTAGTTCATTTTTGTGCTTTACTTTTGGTACTTGGTGACCTGTTTCCACCATTTAATTCTTGAGATTTGTAACAGCAGATGGCCTTACTTTGATTTATTGGGGAAAAGGGATGAGTTGAACAACCAAAATTGCTCCTTTTCATTGAATTATATTAGGACTCTCTAAAAATGATAATGGGGGAAAGAGTCAGAATGTTAGTTCTTTGAGGGCAGGTACTATTTCATTTTTGCCTATCACAGTCTTTGACATACAGTAGGCATTTAATAAATGTTTGCTCATTTAGTGACTATAGATACATCATTATCATCTTTCTAAACTTTTCTTCCAAATTTCCATGTTTTTGTTGAGAACCTCACTATGTTCCCAGTCACCCAGTTCACAACCTTAGAGCCATCCTTGACTTTTTCTTTTATAACTTCCAAAACAGGCAACCAGCTGCCAAGTCCTGGACTCTTGTAATAGCTTCATAGTTGGTTTCCTTGCTTCTACCCTCTCTCCACCTTTTCCATAAAGCTGTTAAAATATCTTCCTAAGGCACAGCTCTGATCATGCCACTTCCTTTCCCTCTCTGTGCCCAGTTTCTTCATCTGTAAAATGGGGCTGTGGTACACACTCCATAAGATTAGTGTGAGGCTTAAAGAGAATATTAAATGGTAAAGTACTTTGTAAACTTCAACGCAATCAGTTGACAAGCATTTATATTAATCTTACTATGTGCCATAGCTATATGCTGAGGATAAAAAGAAGGGCAAAAATGGACCATGTCTTTAAGGGCAAATAAAATGGGTGAGATTGCTTGTAAATAAGCAGTTATTTACAAGATAATTACAGAGTAGAAAGACAGTTACTTTGGAGGGGGAAGATTCAAGCAGATCAATCCAAGATTAGTTTCCTGCCAAAAGTGGAGTTTGAGTTGAGTCATGAAAGAAACTAGGATATTGAGGCAAAAGTGAGGAGGCAATGGGGAACAACTGGCAAAAAAAAAAAAAAAAACAACCTCAGAGATTGTGAGCTGAAGCACTGCCTAAATGTCAGGTATTATCTTCTTTTATTTATTATCATCAATATTTAAAACAGTATCTTGCATGTAATGAGTCCTTCCTATATGTTGTGCTAGAATAGGATGATAATTTTGGAGTTTAATAGGGCATGGCTTCCTGGAGGTGATGAGTCTCAGATATATATATCCTCAGATATAGCCTTATAAAGTTGACAGCACATGGTTTTTTTCTCAGGGACACACTCAGTGTTTAAAGTGCCTTGACAGCAGGGGATTCAGGGGAGAGCCAGGAAAAGCTAAGCTAGTAAGAAAGCTAGTAACACTAATTTCCCTCTCTTTCTTTTTCTTTACCCAGATCTCCCTTCGTTCTAGGTTTTTGCCTAACTCCCATAAGGATAGCCTGGGAAAGCAAAATATGGCCACTAAGCTCTTGCCAACTGGACCTCAGGTGAGGTGTCCAGAATCTTTGAGACCCCTATTGCTATTGTTTTTTATGACCTTTGTCTAGGCTTCTTTACCCAGGGAATCCCCTTTTTCCCAAAGAAGCCTAAATCCCAGTTCCCTTCTCTGAGAGAAAAGGTTTTCACATAAATATAATGCCCAGTATGGAGAAGGAGATTGTTTTTTCTCCATAACCTTTACCCACTCTTCCCAATGAGTATATGATTTGCAGACTCCACTTCCCTCACCCCCGTCCCAAGAACTATGTCTGATATTGCAATAGGACTGTTGTTTTCAGGCATTGGTGACTTTTGAGGATGTGGCCGTGTACCTCACTCAAGAGGAGTGGGGCCATCTAGGCCCTGCACAGAGGGGCCTCTACAAGGACGTGATGCTACAGAATTATGGCAATGTAGTCTCACTAGGTAAGACTTCTCCCCAGGTCTCAGATCTGAGGCTCTTGGCTTACCTTTGTGAATTACTGTGGGATTTGAAAGGTTTTTAAACTAGAATCAAGACTTAGTTTTATCATCTGCAAAAAAAGATGACAACAATAACAGCTACTTCATAAGGTTGATAGGATTCAGTTCATAATGGATTGCCTTTCAATAAATGTTTATGTACCTGCTGTATGCAGAGTTCTGTACTTGGCTCTGGAAGACATACAGTTTAGATAAGACATATTCCCTATTCTTCTGGAACTCTGTCTAGTAAAGGGTTTCCCAAATAAATTTAATTCTCAGCAACTCATCAATATATAAATCAACTGCTCTTTGAGGTAGAGTGTACTTAGTAAATAATATTGAAACAGGGCTCCTTCTAGAGTCTTAGGTATTTGAGAAGTAACAGAAGAGGGATTCTTTCTTTCTTTTTTTTTTTTACCTTACTAGTCCCTAGTATAGTACCTATATATAACATGTGATTAATAAATGCTTATTGAGATCAGTAGCATCTATTTAAAACCATCAGCAAGCATCATATGTAATGGAGACAAACTAAAACCATTCCCAATAAGATCAGGAGTGAAACAAGGCTGCCCACTGTCACCATTACTATTTAATATTGTATTAGAAATGTTAGCTTTGGCAATAAGAGAAGAAAAAGAGATACTGTGCATACCCTTTGACCCAGCAGTGTTTCTATTGGGCTTATATCCCAAAGAAATCGTAAAAGAAGGAAAGGGACCCACCTGTGCAAGAATGTTTGTGGCAGCCCTTTTTGTAGTGGCTAAAAACTGGAAAATGAAGGGATGCCCATCAATTGGAGAGTGACTGAATAAATTATGGTATATGAATGTTATGGAATATTATTGCTCTGTAAGAAACGACCAGCAGGACGATTTCAGAGAGGCCTGGAGAGACTTGTGTGAACTGATGCTGAGTGACACGAGCAGAGCCAGGAGGTCATCATACACAGCAACAACAGTATTACATGATGATCAATTCTAATGGACATGGCTCTCTGCAACAAAGAATTGTCTCAAACCAGTTCCAATTGTTCACTGAAGAAAACCATATACACCTAGAGAGAGGGAAATGAAATATGGACCACAACGTAACATTTTCATGATCTCTATTGACATTTGCTTGCAGTGTGTTGCCTTTCCCTGATTCTTTTTTTTTCTTGTAGATAGGATTTTTCTTGCATAACTTGTCAAATAATTCAACATTATTAACATATAGTGGACTTCCTGCCATCTAGGGGAGAGGAGGGTACTGGGGGTAAAATTTGTAATGGAAAGCTTTGTAAAGATCAATGTTGGGGAACTACCCATACATATGTTATACAAATAAAAAGCTTTAATAATAAAAAATAAATAAATAAATAAAATAAATGCTTATTGATTTGAATGACAGTGAGATCATATAAGTACTTTGCAAGTACAAATTTAAAGCCTGTGTAAATGTCAGCTACTACTACTATTGCTACTACTACTACTACTACTACTTATTATTATTATTATTGTTATTTCTAATAATGCCTGGGCTTGGTAATAGGAAACTTCTGCCTTTTTATTCCCAGCAAACAGGTATGTCTATGCAGGAGTGAAAATAGGCAACTTATTAGAAATCTCACTGAATTTATATTTTTATTTTCCTATGAACAATCTATATAATAGCAGCCCAGATTTGCTAACCCAGGCTTTAGATTTTTTCCTAGTGGTAACTTTCCAGACTTTTCAAGAAGAGCACATTTCTATACTCATATCACCAATCCTTTTGAATCTCTACCTCTCCTCTAAGGAATATAAAACTCTTTTAAAGAATGCATAAACCTTCCTATCATTGCTTCCATGAATATGGATTCAGTGGCTTGTACAGAGCTGAGGGCAATTCTTTGTACAAAAAACTAATTTAATTTTTTTCTTTATGAATAGGATTTCCAGTCTCTAAACCTGATGTGATCTTACAACTGGAACAAAGAGGAGAACCATGGTTTCTGGATATGCAGGGAACTAAAGGTAGAAAGAGTTTAAGAGGTAAGTAAGAATCTGTGTTTCACTTTCACTAAAAATAGGATTATTTATAATGTATTTCATTAAAAGGGACCCTAGATTTCCCTTCTTAGCAATTCAGTAAACATTTATCAAGTGCCTACTATGTGCCAAGGATTGTGCTAAGTGCTGGGGATATTAAAAAAGGCAAAAGACAGTCCTTGTCCCCAAGGAGCTTACAAACTAATGGGGGGGGGAGTGAGGGCACAACATCCAAATAAATATATCCTAAGAAAATTATATATAGGAAATAGTTAACAGTGAGATGTCTCTGGAATTAAGAGGGGCTAGGAAGGGGTGGAATTTTAGTAGAATTTAAAGAAAGTCAGGAGGTCAGTAGTTGCAATGGAGGAGGGAAAGTGCTCTAGGCATGGGTTGCAGTCAGAGAAAGTGGCCAGAGCTAAGAGATAGAGTGTTTTGTTTGTGGAATAACTAGGAGACTGTTGTCATTAGATCAAAGAATATGTGTTGGGATATCACATGATTGGAAAGGTAGGAGAAAGTTATGTTATACAGGACTTTGAAGGTCAAATAGAACATTTTGTATTTGTTCTTCCGGATAATAGAGAGCCACTGAAATTTTTTGAATCAGGAGTAGAGTGGGTGTGTATGTGTGACATGATCAAGGAATTTTTATCTGATTTACTTTTTCCATTTCAGGTTTGTATGCCATAGGAAAATAATCCTTACTTTCCTTTTTTCCCTGTAGAATAATCCCCTAATCAACTTTCATTTCAAGGTTTTTCTCCCTATAGATCACAATTGTTTTTTAGCATTCTTATGTTATTTCTGATAATATAAACATGTCTCAAGTTTTAGCTTGTCAGAATGTGAATTATTTTTATGCTATCTTTTGCCTAACCCATGTATTCTTAATCCATTAGAACACTTTTTAAAAAAAAATACCAAAAAGTTTTGTGGATACCTTCCCCCTATAATATTAGTTAATTAGTTTCATTGATTAAGAAGATATATAACTGGCAATGGACCCCTGTCAATAACTTCAGTTTCCCAGAATTTCCTAGTCTATAGGTTGTGCATTACTCACTGTCCTACTTCCATCACTAAATTCTTCTTGCATTAGTTTTATTTTTCTGGTCTTCATGCCTAGTTTAATTTTTACCTTATATGTGGTTTCAAGATTTTAGTGTTCCCCCCCAAAAAAATAATAACAGCAATAGTTTAATTTATATAATTATTTAAGGTTTACTAAATACTGTCTTTGCAACAACTCTGTTAGTTTTAGGTAGTATAAGTATTAACTCTTATTTCGTAGTTGAGGATACTGAGGCTTACATAAGTAAAGTGATTTGTCCAGGATCATTTATCTTGGAAATGTTTGAGCCAGTATATGAATTCAGGACCTGAAATTCAATCCAGCACTTTTCCAATGCACCTGGTATCTTCGTCAAGACAATGCTTCTCTTATCCAGAAATATGTGCTTATCCCAGTTTGATGATATGCTTTACCAAATTGTAGGTAATCTTATTAGGTCCAGTGTTTCCATGTTTCTAATTTGGTTTAATATTTATTGTTAATTATCATTTATTAGTCATATAATTTCTTACTGCTTTATTGCTCCATGTTATTTAGTATTGAATTTCTACTCATTAAGATGTTTACTTTACTGTTGAATACTGTCAGCAAAATATTTCACATAACAGTGGGGGGAAACATTGGGAAAAAATGAGGGAGATAAAAATCTTTGGGATTATTTCAGGACACTTTTGTCTAAAAATCCTTCTCCTTCACTTGCTTCACCTCCATAACAATTTTAAGAAAAGTGGAAAAAGGTTTTCTTTTCTACATTTTTCTGGTATTCTATGTCTTGAATTCTTATTGGCTAATAGATGTCCAATTCAGCTTTATTTTTTAAAGTTTCTAGGTGTATGGACATATTTTTATATTCATTCCTTAGTTTTTCCTATAATCTATCTAATTAACTCCATATTACTCAGAAAGGGGAAGGAGAAATTGTATTAATATAGATCTAATGCTATTCAACACTCATCCATCCCTATAACATAAGGCTTTTTAGTATTTCATTTTAAAATATTTTTATTGAGTATCCAGTATTTAGCATATCCATAATATTTAATATGCTGCCTAGAATATCCAGAAAGGACTTAAATAGTAAGGATGATTTTCCTTGTAGACTTCCTTCACTTTTTTTTTAGCCTCCTCTTGCTATCTGAGAGCTCATCTTCCCTATCTGCTATCCTTTTCCCCAATTATGAATTTGATATTGAGATCCGAAAATATCATGGTTTTCTAGGAATAATTCTTTTGAGTTGTTTTTTTTTTTTTTCTGCCCCAGCTGTTTTCCATTTCCCTAATAAAAGGTGGCATTTGCTTTTTCTTCTTCTTCTTTATTTCAGATTGTGAGACCAGTATTAAGATCAAGAAATTGTCACCAAAATGGGAGATTCCAGAGGGAATAGAATTCCAGCATATAATATTGAAAAGACTCACAGGGAATAGTTTCCCAAAATCTAAGCTGAGAAAATCTTGGGAACCTGAGGGAAAACTAAAGACACAATGGGAAAGACATTCAGAGGAGAAATTGAAGAAACATCTTTACCACAAAAGAGATCTTAACCCAGTGAAAATAATACCCAAGAAAATTTTTACAGGGAAGACTAGCAAGAAATATAATAAGCTTGGAAGAAGATTCAGTTTGAACTCAAATCCTGTCATACATCAAAGAATTCTTGTAAGAGAGAATCCCTGCAAATCTAATGTATATGAGAAAATGAAGTTTAAACAGAATTCAGTCCTTATTGAAAATCAGAAAATTTGTTCTGGAGAGAAACTCTATCAGTGCATTGAATGTGGAAAAAGCTTCACTTCACATTCATCGTTTACTCAACATTACAAAATCCATACTAGGGAGAAATCCTATGAATGTAATGAATGTGGCAAAAGTTTCAGTCAGAGTTCTCACATTATTGATCACCAGAGAATTCACACTGGTGAGAAACCTTATGAATGTAATGAATGTGGAAAAACCTTCAGTCAGAGCTCTAACCTTATTCATCATCAAATAATTCACAGTGGAGAAAAACCTTACAATTGCAATGAATGTGGGAAAGCTTTCAGTTACCACTCAGTGCTTATTCAACATCATAAAATGCATACTGGAGAAAAACCCATGTATGTAATGAACGTGGAAAAGCTTTTATTCAGCGCTCTAATCTGATTCAACATCAGAGAAGTCACACTGGAGAGAGACCTTATGAGTGTAATCAATGTGGGAAAGCCTTCAGTGTGCGCTCATCTTTTATTCAACATTGCAAAATTCACACTGGAGAAAAACCCTGTGAGTGTAATGAATGCGAGAAAGCCTTCAGTGCATGCTCATCTTTTATTCAACATAGAAAAATTCACACTGGAGAGAAAGCCTATGAGTGTAATGAATGTGGGAAAGCCTTTGGTGCCCATTCATCATTTATTCAACATTGTAAAATTCACACTGGAGAGAAACCCTATGAGTGTAATGACTGTGGCAAAGCTTTTAGTGACCATTCATCTTTTATTCAGCACTGAAAAATTCATACAGGAGAAAAACCCTTTGAATGTAATGTATGTAGTAAATCCTTTATCCTGAGCTCTAATCTTATTAAACATCAAAGAATTCACACAGGAGAGAAACCCTACGAATGTAATGAATGTGGGAAAACCTTCCGTGCACGCTCAACTCTTATTCAGCATCAGAGAATTCACACTGGAGAGAAGCCCTATAAATGTAATGACTGTGGGAAAGCCTTCAGTCAACACTCTAACCTTATTCAACATCAGCTGAGTCATACTGAAGATAAGCCATGTGACAAAGTTGTCACTTAAGGACTTTTGTTAAAAAATTCAGCTCTTAAAGAGGTTTATTCACTCTCCAAAACTTTTCTACAAATTTGTTTTACTGCTATTCTATGTCCATGGTGGGGCCTTGTCCATTGTCTGAATTCCAAAATGTGTGTGCCTTTCCTGATATTCAAAGGTGGCTTTCTGCTAGAGCCCTCACAGATTTAGCCATTGATTGATTCTTTTATTTTAAAAGTATTAAACACATAAAAGTAATGTTAAAACTGTTAAACTTAAGTAAATACGCTAAAAATGCTATTATAAAACAAATTTTAAGAGAAGTATCTATTTTCCTCATCCTAGTCCCTTTTCTCTGTTATCCCTGTGTAACAAGACTCCAAAATCTTTACTGCTTTTTGATTAGGGATATTTTCATCCTTAAATTCTGGACTTCTTTATGTACTTATAGTCTGACACCTATATTTCTTCACACATACCCTTGGATATGTTCTATACCCCAGATTATCTCATTACCTCTTATAATCCAGAACATAGCTACAAGCACATAACTAGGTACTTCCTTTTTCTCTGATTTGAGAGGATCCAAGATTGGTTTGTTTGCAATAGGTTGTGTGAGTTAGATTTTCAAACATTGTATATTAACTTGAAATCAGTTATCCCAATCACTACCTATCTTTGATATTTAATCTTTCTACTGCCTCTAGCTCAGGTTAAGCTACATTTCATTAATTCCTATATGGCTTCTGAACAAGGAAGGTTCACCATGATATCTTCGATTTGAAAATATGCTATTATCCTTATAGAGTTTTTGCCCCTCAAAAGATTTCCCCCTCCCCACTCTTGGTTTTCAAGTGCCTGCACAACTACCTCTAGTTTCAGGTTGCAGCTACACTACCATGTGAATCACATCCATCACTGTGAACTGGAATTTCTTGCTTATGGCCTTTAAGAAATCCTGTCTTCCCCTCTATCTCCTTTCTCTCTGATTGGAAACTTAAGTTTTGTTATTTATTGTTGTTCAGTCATTTCACTCATGTTTGATTCTCTATGATTCCACATGGGGTTTTCTTGGCAAAGGTTTGTCATTTCCGTCTCTAGTTCATTTTACAAATGATGAAGTTAAGACAAATAAGAGTAAGTGACTTGTCCATTGTCACACAGCTAGTGTCTGAAACTAGACTTGAACTTGAGTATTCCTGATTCCATTGATCCACCAAGTAGATCAGCCTAAGCCCTACCTTTTTCTTTAGTGTTTTCTGTTTTGCCTCTCTTAAGTGATCTGTCCCTATGAGAGCCTGATCTATTATAACCTACTGTGTCATCTGAGTTAATTGCCTTTTTCTTTAGTAGCTTATTATTTATCCTCTCAGATTTTATGGTCTTTTTCCACTTCACTATTTCTATGCTCCCACAATATCTTGGAGAAGACTAGAAAGGGCAAGTGAAAATGACCCCAATGTATTAACTTTTTCAACCTGGAAAATTCTTTTGAAGTTCTGGGATTTAAATGATGCCTTGTCTCTAAAATAAGTAGTAGAAAGCTTTTAATCAATGTGGTAGAAACATCCTTAGCTTAATAGTCTTCAGACTAAATGTGAGCATGATATGAATGGTTTAGAAGTTGTTAGCCTTTGTTTCTAGTGCTGAGCAGTCTTAACAATTGTGCCAGAGATGCTGGAATGAAGGTGGCAGAATAGGTTAGGACACAAACACTGCAGAAGGGTTGAGGATGTTCTATCTGTTTTCACAAAGTTTATGAAGTGATTATCAGTGATGGGGGTAAAGAGGTATTTCTTTCTCAAGACATTCTTTAACTCTTTATTTAACAATTTTCATATAATCCAGATGGGATGCTAATAGACCCTAGGAGTATGGTAGGTAAAAAAAAAAAAATCGAGTAATGGCTAATAAGAGGTACTTACTGATGAACTCTCCCATAAAATGGAAATGGATAGCAAAGTGGATTAAAAGCCAGAATCCTACAATATGTTGTTTACAAGAAAAACATCTAAAGCATAGAGATACATACAAAGTAAAGGTAAAGGGCTGGAGTAGAATCTTTTATGCTTCAAGTAAACAAAAAAAAAGCAGGGGTACACACCTAACACCACATACCAAGATGAGATCTAAATGGGTTCATGATCTAGGTATAAAGAGTGATATTGTAAGCAAATTAGAGGAACGTAGTATAGTTTACCTCTCAGACCTGTGGAGATGGAATAAATTTATGTCCAAAGAAGATCTGGAACTCCTAATTGAACACCAGATAGATAATTTTGATTATATTAAGTTAAAAAGTTTCTGTACAAATAAAACTAATGCAGACAATATTAGGAGGGAAGCATCAAATTGGGAAATCATCTTTACATTTAATGGTTCTGTTAAAAACCTCATTTTTAAAATATATAGAGAATTGTCTCATATTTATAAGAATTCAAACCACTCTTCAGTAGATAAGTGGTCAAGGGATATGAACAGACAATTTTCAGATGATGAAATTGAAACCATCTCTAGTCATATGAAAAGTTGCTCCAAATCACTATTGATCAGAGAAATGCAAATTAAGACAACTCTGAGGTACCACTACACACCTGTCAGATTGGCTAAAATGACAGGAAAAGATAATGATCAAAGTTGGAGGGGATGTGGGAAAGCTGGGACACTAATATATTGTTGGTGGAACTGTGAACAGATCCAACCATTCTGGAGAGTAATTTGGAGCTATGCTCAAAAAGTTATCAAACTGCATACCCTTTGACCCAGCAGTGTTTCTATTGGGCCTATATCCCAAAGATATCTTAGAGGAGGGAAAGGGACGCCCACATGTGCAAGAATGTTTGTGGCAGCCCTTTTTGTAGTGGTTAGAAACTGGAAGCTGAATGGATGTCCATCAATTGGAGAGTGGCTGAATAAATTATGGTATATGAATGTTATGGAATATTATTGTTTGTAAGAAACAGCTAGCAGGATGATTTCGGAGAGGCCTGGAGAGACTTGCATGAACTGATGCTGAGCGAAATGAGCAGAACCAGAAGATCATTATATACGGCAACAACAAGACTATATGATCAATTCTGATGGACATGGCTCTCTTCAACAATGAGATGTTTCAAACCTGTTCCAATTGTTCAGTAAAGAAAGCCATATACACCCAGAGAGAGGGATATGAAATATGGATCACAACATAACATTTTCATGCTCTCTATTGAGGTTTGCTTGCATTGTGTTTCCTTTCTCTGATTTTCTTTTTTTTCTTGTAGATAGGATTTTTCTTGCACAACTTGTCAAGTATTTCAACATTATTAACATGTAGTGGACTTCCTGCCATCTAGGGGAGGAGAGGGAACTGGGGGTAAAATTTGTAATGGAAAGCTTTGTAAAGATCAATGCTGGGGAACTACCCATACATATGTTATACAAATAAAAAGCTTTAATAAAAATAAATAAATAAATAAGAAAGTAGATAAACTATTAATTTGATCAGAAAAAAAGGGGGTAGCAATCCTGATCTCAGTTCAAGTAAAAGCAAAGATCTAATTAAAAGAGATAAAGAAGAAAACTATATTTTACTAAAGGGTACCATAGATAATGAAGCAATATCAATACCAAACATATATGCACCAAGTAGTATAGCATCCAAATTCCTAGAAGAGAAGTTAAGAGAGATGCAAGAAGAAATAGACAGCAAAACTATGCTAGTGGGGGATCTCAACCTTGCTGTCTCAGAACTAGATAAATCAAACCACAAAATAAATAAGAAAGAAGTTAAGGAGGTAAACAAAATGTTAGAAAAATTAGGTATGATAGATCTTTGGAGAAAATTGAATGGAGATAGGAGTTTACTTTTTTCTCAGTGATTCATGAAATTTATACAAAAATTGACCCAATGTTAGGGTATAAAAACTTCAAAATCAAATGCAGAAAGGCAAATATAGTAAATGCATTTTTTTCAGATCATGAGGCAATAAAAATTACATGCAGTATAAGGCCAGGAGAAAATAGACCAAAAGTTAATTGGAAATTAATTAATCTAAGCCTAAAGAATGAATCTGTGAAAGTAAATCATAGACACAATAATTTCATCCAAGAGAATGATGGGATACAGCCAAAGTGGTTATAAAGGGAAATTTTATATCTCTAGATGCTTACTTGCATAAACTAGAGAAAGAGAAAAGCAATGAATTGGGCTTACAACTAAAAAAGCTAGAAAAAGAACAAATTTAAAACCCTCAATTAAATACCAAATTGGAAATTCTGAAAATAAAAGGGGAGATTAATGAAATTGAAAATAAGAAAACTATTGAATTAATAAATAAAACTAAGAGTTGGTTTTATGAAAAACCAACAAAATAGATAAGCCTTTAGTTAATTTGATTAGGAAAAGGAAAGAGGAAAATCAAATGGTTAGTCTCAAAAATGATAAGGGAGAACTTTCCACCAATGAAGAAGAAATTAGAGCAATAATTAGGAGTTACTTTGCCCAACTTTATGCCAACAAATTTGATAATCTAAATGAAATGGAGGAATATCTACAAAAATATAGACTGCCCAGGTTAACAGAAGAGGAAATAAAGTATTTAAATAGCCCCATTTTAGAAAAAGAAGTAGAACAAGCTATTAATCAACTCCCTAAGAAATTTCCAGGGCCAGATGGATTTACATGTAAATTCTACTAAACATTCAAGGAACACTTAATTCCAATACTATCTAAACTATTTGGAAAAAATAGGGAAAGATGTTCTACCAAATTTCCTTTTATATCACAGATATAAAAGCTGATATAGCTGATAGCTAAACCAGGTAGGGTGAAAACAGAGAAAGAAAATTATAGACCAATTTCCCTAATGCATATTGATGCAAAAATCTAAAATAAGATATTAGCAATGAGATTACAGAAAGTCATCCCCAGGATAATACATGATGACCAAGTAGGATTTATACCAGGAATACAGGGCTGGTTCAATATTAGGAAAACTATCAGCACAATTAACTATATTAATAACCAAACTAACAAAAATCATATGATTATCTCAATAGATGCAGAAAAGCATTTAATAAAGTCCAACACCCATCCCTATTAAAAACACTAGAGAATATAAGAATAAATGGGTTTTTCCTCAAAATGATCAATAGCATTTATTTAAAACCATCAGCAAGCATCATATGTAATGGGGACAAACTAGAACCATTACCAATAAAATCAGGAGTGAAACAAGGATGCCCATTGTCACCATTACTATTCAATATTGTATTAGAAATGTTAGTTTTGGCAATAAGAGAAGGAAAAGATTTTTTTTTTTAATTTTTATTTTATTTGAATAACATATGTGTGGGTAATTCTACAACAATAACCCTTACATAGCTTTCCGTTACAAATTTTTCCCCCCAACTCCCCACCCCTCCCCCTAGATGGCAGGATATCCACTACATGTTAATTATGTTAAAATATTGGCAAATCGAATATATGTATACATATTTCCAAACTTATCATTGGTGTGCAAGAAAAATCTTATCTACACGAACGATATATCAGATAAAGGAAACACAATGTAAGCAAACATCAATCAAGGAGTATGAGAATGTTATGTTGTGGTCCACATTTCGCATCCCTCTCTCTGGGTGTATATGGCTCTCTTCAGTGAACAATTGGAGGTGGTTTGAAACATTTCATTGTTGAAGAGAGCCATGTCCATCAAAATTGATCGTCATATAGTACTGTTGTTGCTGTGTATAATGATCTCCTGGTTCTGCTCATTTCACTCAGCATCAGTTCATGTAAGTCTCTCCAGGCCTCTCTGAAATCATCTTGCTGGTCATTTCTTACAGAACAATAATATTCCATAACATTCATATACCATAATTTATTCAGCCATTCTCCAATTGAAGGGCATCTATTCAATTTCCAGTTTCTAGCCACTACAAAAAGGGCTGCCACAAACATTCTTGCACATGTGGGGCCTTTTCCGAGAAGGAAAAGATTAAAGGAATTAGAGCAGGCAATGAGGAAACCAAATTATCACTCTTTGCAGATGATATGATAGAGAACCCTAGAGAGTCAGCTAAAAAACTACTAGAAACAATTCACAACTTTAGCAAAGTTGCAGGATACAAAATCCACATAAATAATCAGCATTTTTATATATTACCAGCAAAGTTCATCAGCAAGAGATATAAAAAGAAATTCCGTTCAAAATAACTGTCGATAGCATAAAATATCTGGGAATATCTGGGAATCTGCCAAAGGAAAGTCAGGAACTGTATGAGCAAAACTACAAAACACTTTCCACACAAATAAAGTCAGACCTAATCAATTGGAAAAATGTCAAGTGCTCATGGGTAGGCTGAGCAAATATAATAAAAATAACAATACTACCTAAATGACTCTACTTATTTAGTACTATACCAATCAAACTCCCAATAAATTATTTTACAGATCTAGAAAAAAATAGTAGCAAAGTTCATTTGGAAGAACAAAAGGTCAAAAATTTCAAGGGAATTAATGAAAAAAAAGGCTGATGAAGGTGGCCTTGCTGTACTAGATCTAAAACTATATTATAAAGCAGTCATCATCAAAACCATTTGGTATTGGCTAAGAAACAGAGTAGTCGATCAGTGGAGTAGGATAGGATCACAAGACAAACTAGGCAATAACTATAGCAATCTAGTGTTTGACAAACCCAAAGACCCCAGCTTTTGGGATAAGAATTCACTATTTGACAAAAACTGCTGGGAAAATTGGAAACTAGTATGGAAGAAATTAGGGCAGGACCCACACCTAACATCATATACCAAGATAAGATCTAAATGGGCTCATGATCTAGATATAAACATTGATATTACAAACAAATTAGAGGAACAGGATAGTTTACCTCTCAGATTTGTAGAGAAGTAAGGAATTTGTGTCCAAAGAAGAACTGGAACTCTTAAGTGAACACTAGATAGATAATTTTGAAAATATTGAGTTAAAAACTTTTTGTACAAGCAAAACTAATGCAGAGAACATTAGGAAGGAAGCAATAAATTGGGAAATCATTTTTACATTTAAGGGTTCTGATAAAGGCCTTATTTCTAAAATACAGAGATTTACTCAAAGTTATAAGAATTCAAGCCATTCTCCAATTAATAAATGGTTAAAGGATATGAACAATTTTCACATGAAGAAATTAAAACTATCTCTAGTCATATGAAAAGGTGCTCCAAATCACTATTGATCAGAGAAATGCAAATTAAGACAACTCAGAGATACTACTACACACCTGTCAGATTGGCCAAGATGACAGGAAAAGATAATGATGAATGTTGGAGGAGATATTGGAAAACTGGGACACTGATACATTGTTAGTGGAACTGTGAACAGATCTAACCATTCTGGAGAGCAATTTGGAACTATGCTCAAAAAGTTATCAAACTGTGCATACCCTTTGACCCAGCAGTGTTTCTATTGGGCTTATATCCCAAAGACATTTTAAAGGAGGGAAAGGGATCCATGTGTGCAAAAATGTTTGTGGCAGCCCTTTTTGTAGTGGCTAGAAACTAGAAACTGAATGGATGCCCATCAATTGGAGAGTGGCTGAATAAATTATGGTATATGAATGTTATGGAATATTATTGTTCTGTAAGAAATGACCAGCAGGACGATTTCAGAGAGGCCTGGAGAGACTTACATGAACTCATGCTAAGTGAAATGAGCAGAACCAGGAGATCATTTTACACAGCAACAAGAGTGATCAATTCTGATGGACATGGCTCTCTTCAACAATGAGATGTTTCAAACCAGTTCCAATTGTTCAGTGAAGAAAGCCATATACACCCAGAGAGAGGGATATGAATGTGGACCACAGCGTAACATTTTCATGCTCTTTATTGATGTTTGCTTGCATTATGTTTCCCTTCTCAGATTTTTTTCCTTGTAGATCCGGTTTTTCTTGCACAGCAAGATAACTGTATAAATATGTATACATATATTGGATTTGTCAAATATTTTAACATAGTTAACATGTATTGGACTACCTGCCATCTAGGGGAGGGGGTGAGGGGAAGAAGAGAAAAATTTGGAACAGAAGGCTTTGCAAGAGTCACTGTTGAAAAATTTCTCATACATATGTTTTGCAAATAAAAAAGCTTTAATAAAAAAATAAAATAAGAGGTCCCTACCCCTACAAATTGGAAATAAAATCAGACTTGGGAAATTTCCCAGAAGTTGCTGGGTTTGAAGAAGTTAACTTCATTTTATGGACATTTTTTTTTAATTTTCTATTTTTCTATTGGATATTGCTTGACTGGAAACACAAGTACATATACAATTTACATCTAAATATAGTTTTAAAGGAGATAGAATTTCTAAGAAGTCTCCAACATTAATATGTTTTTATTTACTAATAGCAAAGGCTTCATAGAAAAGTTAGGGGCAGCTTCTGTATATACCATGAAATTGCTGTGTCAAATGCACTTACTGAATTTAAATTTTTTTCTGCATAAAATCAATATGTTGAATAATTTTAAATGTTTTGGATTTAAAATTTTTTTCCTCCATATTTTCAAGCCCAGTATTTCATTCTATATATATTTTTTCATTTTCCTTGGTTTCCTTAGTTATTGTTATTCTTAGCTTTATAAATGCCTTTTGTTTTTAGATCAGATTCATTTCTGAAAATATATTTCTTTGCTTCTACTACCTTGCAAGTCTTCCTCGTGACATATTTAAAAAGAAAGAACCAATGAATTGACTGTATCTGATAGTATATGCAACATTCCTTAACATAATTCCCCACCTTTCTGGTAAATGGAGGAAAGTGCATTTTCTCATCTCTTATATTGGGCCAAACATTATTTTTAGCATTGTTTTCTTTGATTGTTCTACATCTTGTCATGTTTTTCTGAATTCTTCATATTCATTATGTTATAGCAATATTCTGTCATTCACGAACTATAATTTTTAAAGATTTATTTTATTTTAAAAAACAGAATAGAAAAAAAAAAAAAAGGAAAACAAAACAAAATGGAACAGAACATTTCAAGTGCCCAGCAGGACATAAGGAAGGATTCAAAATATGTAACAATAACTTAACTTATTTTAGAAATAATTTTAGAAAACTATTTCTCAATCAATGGGCCTCTACTTTGTTTCCAGTTCTTGCTACCTGGGTTCCCTTTAGTTTGAAATGGTGTTTTTACAGATTTGTGTGATAACCTCTTGAAAATAATGGGTTTCTTCCAAATATGTTAGTGCTTTTCAGATATGGTAACTTTGTACACATATGGAGCAGCTAGGTGGGTCAGGATTCAGAGAGATCAGAGTTCACAATTAACATCAGACACTTACTAGCTGGGTGACTCTTGGCAAATTACTTCACTCTGCCTTAGTTTCATCATTTGTAAAATGAACTGGAGAAGGATGTGGTAAACCACTCCAGTAACTTTGCCAAGAAAACCCCAGATAGGGTCATGAGGAGCTGGACCCAAACAACAAAAATTTTATATTTATATAAAGAAAATCAACCCTACCCAGAACTACAGGCTAATTTTGAATGTCTCGCTCTTTTTATTCAGGGGAGTCCTTTAAAAATACCCTAAACTAAAATAAGCAAATCTCAGACACTTGAATATACTAATAATGACCAATAATGCTATGTAAAGATACACATAAAATTTGGTAAAATTTCTTTAAAAATTTAAATCTTTTAAAAATTACTTTAAAAATTAAAATCCTTTAAAAAATTTAAAAGGTAAAACTCCTTTAGCACTCAATTCAATTATAAATTTTTCAGTCACATTCTACTATTTTGTGTGCCCTTACTCCTCCCTCTAAGACTAGGGGCCAGTTTTGACTGTTCTAAATGTTTTTTTATTTTTCAATTGTTGATTAACACAGAGGTTCCTTTTAGGTATAGTACAGCTATTTTAAAATAATCATAAAGTCATAATTCCAATATAGATAATGTTCTGAAAGAACTAGTAATCATTATCTTTGGCACACCTCAAGTAGAACTACTGCCAAGTGTAAGATTCAAAGCTATTGTCCACAAGAAACATTTTTTTCTCTGCCTATTTTGGTAACAAACTTTTCCCTTCCACTAGCTGGAGAAAATGTCACTGTCATCTATAAGCAGCAGAGTGTCATCAGGGAGAAGGGCTATACCCAAGCTGTAAACTCAGAAAAAGAACAATTACTTTCTGATTAATCTTTTTTCTCCATTCTATTAAGAACATTAATGGGAATCTCTCCATTCTATTAAGAACACTAATGGGAATCCCTCCACTATGTTCCTGCCCTAGAGTAGTAATTTGTCTAAAAAAGATATGGGAGGAAAAAAATTAAAAAAAACCAAAACCAAAACCAAAACCAAAACCAGGAATTTTAGCTAACAACAAGATCAACATGTCAGTATTTTGATATGGCAGCCAAAAAAATCTAAGGTAAAAGAATTGTAATTGCCAATAACTAGTAGTTAGTTCTCCTGTATCTTTTCTCTAGTCAGACTTCATCTGTAGTATTGTGATCAGTTCTGGGAACTACTAGAAAGGATGTTGATAGGCTGAAGGGGCCAGAGCCACAATAGTGAAGGTCCTTGAGCTGCCTTTAATATGTGTTAACTTCTCCCTCAATATCAAAGCAAAGATTAGACCACTTCTAATATTTTTTTTGTCATTTTTTTTTCAGGTATGCATTGGACTTGATGTTCCAACTCTGAAATTCTGAGATTCAAGGCAGAAAGGGGAATCCAAATTTAAGATAAAAGGGGCTGATGATATGATATATTTCTCTTGGTCAGAAGACTCCATCAAAATGTTACTTAGTAACTATACTCTCTTATGTTTCTCAGAACTGGAGATATTCTACCTTTATCTCTTCTACTTTATAGTAATACTCCTACCCCTCTCCCTAAAGTAGATTAGAAGGGACACTGAATATTGGGACAACATTGCCATAAGCCTATTATGCTTTCTTCTGAATAATGCACTGAAATGATTCCTTTTGACTCCTGCTGCTCCATTAGGATTCAGAGATGGACCTAGAATTTGATTTAGAGCTAAGCTATCAGATTGCTTCTAGATCAAGAATTTCTTAACCTGGGGTTTATAATTTTAAAAATGTTAGTGTGGATAGAGCCGCACAAGTCACTTAACCCCAATTGCTTCAAAAAAAAAAGGTAATTTTCAATATTATTGTTTTCCTATATATTTTATTTTATGCCAGGTAAATGACACAGTGGTTAGGGTGCTGGGTCTGAAGTCAGGAAGATTAATCTTCCTAAATTCAAATTTACCTCAGACACTTTACTGTGTGACTGTACAAGTCACTTAGCCCTGTTTGCTTTATTTTCCTTATCTGTAAAATGATCTGGAGAAGGAAATGGCAAACCTTTCTAGTATCTTTGTCAAGAAAACCCTAAATGAGGTTCCAAAGAGTCAAATACAACTGAAGCAATTAAACAAAAATCTTATTTTTGGACTTGAAAACATTGTTCTGAAAGCTATGTAAAGGTTAATGTTGAAGAATTACCTATTCGGTCTGTCAAGTATTTTAACATAATTAAGATGTAGTGGATATCCTGCCATCTAGGGGAGGGGTGGGGAGTTGGGGGAAAAAATTTGTAACAGAAAGCTTTGTAAGGGTTAATGTTGAAGAATTACCCATACATATGTTTTGCAAATAAAATAAAATTTAAAAAAGAAAAGAAAAGAAAACATTGTTCTGAGAAAGGATTCATGACATAAAAGATGTTAAGCACAAAATCATCTCCTGCTGGACCAGTATGTACCTCAGGAAATCTCTAGCTTATGAGTTACTAGTGTTCAAAATGTCCATTTCTTTGGTTTAATGGTCACTGACCTGTCTTCAAAAAACTGAAAGGCAGGAAAAAGTGGCCATGAATTCAGGTTCATGTTCCTGCTTTTACAACTTCATTCCATCAATAAGGAAAAAGAAATTTCTCTCCCCTAGGAGTAGGAAAGGGGACAGAAACTCCCTTTCTTTCCTTGCTGGAAGTTCAAGGCAGAAAAAGTGGTAGAAGGATCCCAAAAGAGGACACAAAGAAATGAAGTTTCCCTTTACTCTTATTATTGACCACAGAGTGAGGGGTTCCTGACTTTCAATCACCAGTCATCTTCAACACAGTTTCCAACTCCCAGGAACAATTTAGCAGTTGAATCATTTCCAGAAAAGCACATGTTCTTCAGCAAGGAGTAAAAATATGGGTCTAACTCAATGGTAGAAACCCATTAGTTTTGTTGTTGGTTTTTTTTTTTTTTTATTAAAGCTTTTTATTTTTCAAAACATATGCATGGACAATTCTTCAACATTAGCCTTTGCAAAACCTTGTGTTCCAATTTTCCCTCCCCCCCCCACCTTCTCCTAGATGGCAAGTAATCCAATATATGTTAAATCCAATATATGCATACATATTTATACAATTATTGTGCTGCACAAGAAAAATCAAACCAGTAAAAAAAAAAAAAAAAAAGCAGAATAAAATGCTAGTAAACATCAACAAAAAGAGTAAAAATGCCATGTTGTGGTCCACACTCAGTTCCCATAGTCCTCTCTCTGGGTGTAGATAGCTCTAATCACTTCATCACTGAACAATTGGAACTGATTTGAATCATCTCATTGTTGAAGAGAGCTATATCCATCAGACTTGATTGTTGTATAATCTTGTTGTTGCCGGGTATTTATTTTTGCTCAGGCAATTGGGGTTAAGTGACTTGCCCAGGGTCACACAGCTAGGGAATGTTAAGTGTCTGAGACCAAAATTGCACTTAGGTCCTCCTGACTTCAGGGCTGGTGCTCTATCCACTGCGCCACCTAGCTGCCCCTTGCCAAGTATAATTGATGTAAATTATGTCCTTGATTGTGTGTCCCCTGATCATTGGGGGTCGGGCTGGAGAGACCCCAAATCTCAAAAACCCTTTTGACATCTGGGAGGGGCCTCATCCTCTTTTCAGAGGCAAACTTCACTTGCAATTCAGACTGCTCCATTTGCCTGGGGGCTAGAAGAGGCCTATATAATGAAAGACCTCTCCCCCTAATAGGCCTCCACCTACTCATGAGATTCTGTTCTTTTCAGTGAAATAAACTTGTCTCCTTTTACCATAGATTTCTTACCTCATTCCTAGGAATTCATAGATTTTTCATGAAGCCCATGACTGGCCAAAAGGGATCCCCACACCACCCCCTTTCTCACACCTCATCATAATCTCCTGGTTCTGCTCATTTCACTCAGCATCAGTTCATGCAAGTCTCTCCAGGCCTCTCTGAAATCATCTTGTTGGTCGTTTCTTACAGAACAATAATATTCAATGACATTCATATTCCATAACTTATTCAGCCATTCTCCAATTGATGGGTATCCATTCAGTTTCCAGTTTCTAGCCACCACAAAAAGGGCTGCCACAAACATTTTTGCACATTTTCCCTCCTTTAAGATCTCTCTGGGATATAAGCCCAGTAGAAACACTGCTGGGTCAAAGGATAGGCACAGTTTGATCACTTTTTGAGCATAGTAGAAGCCCATTTGTGACAAAGATTCCTCAATTTACCCCCCTCCCTCCAATCTTATCCAGTGGATTGAGGGGTTCAGTTGATCAAGAATACTTTTAGTCAATCTCCAACTATGTTCTCTTCCTAGATAAGTATTTGTTTTTGTTCCAGGAAATCAAATTGGGATTTGTTTTATTTTGGCTTTGTGGGCTATATTTGTCCATATTTCTAATCCTGAATAGTTCTCTGGAGACTTAGAGAGTCTTAAGCATTGTTCTGTTAAGTGCCTCCCTATAGTGTCTAGCACTAAATAGTCTCAGCCAAATCTAAATGGCTGTATTCTTATTCTAAAATTTAATTTAGTTTTTTCAATAAATAATTTTCCCCCTGTGTGGAACGTGCACTCTCACCCCAAAATGAATATTCAGAGGCCTCTCAAAGTGGAATGCAGAAAAATATTTAATTAGAATCCCTTGAGAAGAGGTCCACACCCCAAGCAAGGGAGGTTCTTGCAGGGAGGAGAGCCCACTGCCTAGGTGCACACATACAGTTTTATCCCCTCCCAACACTCAAAAATCATTAACCCCTCTCTTTACCCCTTTGACTGGCTGCAACAATTTCATTCCCTTTTTTGAACGATTATGACCTAATTTCCGTGGTATGTCCTGGTCTCCTTTTTCCCTGTTTTGTGACCTCTGGGAAGAGGAGACTGAGGCCTTCTAGGCTCCTCATACTCTAGCTGATAGTTAAAGAATATATGTGCGTTTCTTTTTGTTAATCATTCAACACACTGTTGCTCTGTAAGTGTAGATTTTCTAAAATCACACATAGTGCAATGCTTTATATGAAATGGACAAACATGTAAGGTGTCTTTATTCCTTATGTATGTTATATTTCCTACCAAGAAAGGTTGGACCATAATTACATTAAAGAGGAAGCTAAAAAAAAAAAAAAGAATGTATATGCCTATACACACACACACACACACACACACACACACACACACACACACACACTGATTGTTCCCCTCTGTGAATTCTTCATTCTTCCCTGTCTCACACACCCCTCCCTGAACTGAGAAAAAAACAAAACAAAACAAATATGCATAATAAAGCAAAACAAAATCCTAACTTGGTCATAACCAAAAATAGATGTTTTAATCTGCATCTCAATTATTTCATCTATAAAATTCTCTGGAATCATGTCACTACATTGATCAGAATTCTTAAGTATTTTGAAGATATTTGTCTTTATGATGTTATTGTATAAATTATTCTTCTGATTCTGTTCACCTCACTATCAGTTCATATAAGTCTACTTAAGTTTCATTGAAAACACTGAAAACATCCAATTTGTCATGTCTTAGAGCATACTTTTCTATTATACACATATACCAAAATTTACTCAGATTTTGAATAATAATAGTAATAATAATGATAATGAACTAAATGCCTCTATGATAGCTTGATGTCCAATTCAACTTTTCTATTGGTACTTCTTCCATTGACTAAACCTTCAACTTGGATTTTTGAAGAAATTGGATCTCAGGTCTTTTACAATGTAGAACTTTGTCACTGATTTGTAGCTTAAATTTTTTTTTTCCAACCACTAATTTTTGTCCTGGGATAGAAATAGTAAAGGTATCCTAGAAGTGAGTTGGAGTTGCTGTGCTAGGTAAGATTACTCAGGAAAAGTGGTTGTGTATTTTTTGTGGTCTGGTTGGTTGGTTGGTTATATTGTCCATCTTCAAAAAGGACCAAAATGAAGTCACTGCGTTGGAATTAAGATATAATGTGTCTCATTGTGGCTGATTAGATTGATATGAGCTCAGAAGGTTCTACCACAGGTCAGACACAAAGAATCCACATGAACATTTGTTGTGTAGGTCTCTAAGTTTGCATGTCTCACGTTTTGTTTTGAGCTACTGTAATTCTGCTTCATTCATAAAGCAGAGTGCCTTCTTTGGTGCCAGCATCTCCTATGTAACATAATTAATTCTAAAGTTCTTCAGAGACCTTGGGAATATACTTGTATCACTTCTGACTTCTATATAACTGCCTTATATGAGTTTTCTCTAAAATTGTTTTTTTATTATTTATTTGCTTTTTGCTAAGGCAATTGAGGTTAAGTGATTTGTCCAGAGTCACACAGCTAAGGAATGTTAAGTGTCTGAGATCAGATTTGAACTCAGATCCTCCTGACTTCAGTGCTGGTGCTTTATCCACTGTGCCACCTAGCTGCCCCTAAAATTGTCTTTTAAGCAAATGTACATTTGGCAATTGGACAGCATGACCAGCCCATTAGAGTTTTGTTCAAATGTGTAAGTTTTTGTTATTGTTCTTCCCCCACCCCATTGCTTTTTTTGTATTAATATTTACTATTTTTATTTCCTAGTAACATATAAAACAATTATTTACATTTATTTTTAAAACTTTGAGTACTAGATTCTTCCTTCTTTCCCATCCCCACTGCCCTTTAAGGAGGCACTTGTGAAATTATGCAAAACATTTCCATAAAAGTCATATTGTAAAAGAAAACAGATTTCTATTCCTCCCCCCCAACCCTGAAAAGAAAAACCTCAAGTTAATAAAAAAGGGTATGTTTCAGTCTGTATTAAGACACAGACAGTTCTTTCTCTGGATGTGGATAGTATTTTTTCATCATAAATCCTTCAGAGTAGTTGTGGATCACTGCATTAAGGCAATTCAAATGGAGGTGATTCTGTTTCCTGGAATGTTATGGGCAGACTGTCAAGATCAGCATGATAGCTAGATAAGTGTGTTACCTATCATTGAATTACCAAATTTCTCCAAATAGAAGCTTGATGACCATTCCTCAGGGACATTATGGAGGGGATTTCTGTTCAAATACTGGTTGGACTAGATAATTTCTGGAATCCTTCCCAACTCAGATTCTGTGAATCACACAACTTCAAAGAAAAGAGCACTTCACTTCTGGTCACAATAAAGTAATTCTGATTTATATTTCATGACACCATAATTAGACACCAAAGGCAAGCAGTTAATGTCAATTACTTTAATTAACAATTCAGAAACCAAATTTTTAGCTTTGTAATCTCTCATTTTTCAGTATCTATAACAGTACAGATATAGATGTTTTTTCTGTAACAATGAACACATTTGATCCTATAACCTGCCCTGTAAGTCAAATACCCTAAGATTTGCTCCCTGTGTTCCTGATCCTCATCCCCTTTCCATATTACTCAGAACTATCTAAGTTTCTTCCATGCCTTTCCTCCTATCTTATCCTAGGGAAAAGAGTAGACACGGGAGAGAACCTAATTAATGTAGTTGAACCTCAGATCATGAATTTAGAATTGGAATGATTCTTAGGATCATCTATTACAATTCAGTCAACTTACAGAGGAGAAAACTAAGGCCTAAACAAATTTGGCCTGGATGAAAATCACACAGGGTTGTAAGTTGTAGAGCTGAGATTCAAATCAAGATCTTTTGCCTTCAAATTCAGCTTTTTTTCTACTGCTCTGCACTGTCTTTGCCAACAAAATTATTTTTTGACTTAGGATGCTTTAAATGAAATTCATAAAAACCAATTAGTAACATGGACAGGAATTTCATCTACAGACATCAGATTAGCAGGATCTGAAATACAGGGCAATGCATACTGACTCTGGAACAGCCTTAGCTTTGTATACAAATTATAGTGCAACTAGCAAATAAGCAGGCAGGAGCAAATAAGTGACTGGGAGATGGAATACAGGAGAAAATCCCCAAACTCAAACACTGAACACCTTGCCATGGAAGGTTGTGTCTATATCTCAGTCAGAAAATGGCTACACTTCTCTTTTTTCTGCCTTATGAAGAGAACTGAGAATTGATTGAATAGGTGGCTGCTGAGACAGTCACAGAGATACTGTACTTCATTTCATTGCCCTTCTTCAAGTAGCTAAGTGTGGGAATTGAGCGCAAAACTATTGGAGCTTTGACACCAACTAATGGAAGCTCAGGAGATAAGGACTTTTGATAGAAAATTAATGAAGACTCTTTTTATCACTTTAGTTTCATCACTTGAGTCTCCTGTAATCTAGGTAGCACCATACATGAACAGTACAAGATGAGTGTGCACACAATTGCCTGAAATAGCAATGACCACATATTTTCTTGTTCATGAAATATAACTTTAAGAAACAGTTACATTTAAATAATTTTAAGTAGAAAAGCAAATAGTTTTTGATTAAGTTTTTAAAAGAAGGGAAAAATCTGTGATAGAAGGCTTTCCCTTGCTTCTTTTTTCATATATTTTTTCTCAACTGAAGCCAATGCTAATTTTAGGCACAAACCATTCTTTCATAACTCACCCTAAATTATTTTACAAAGCGTCAAAATATTCCTCGGGTGGAGTGAGGGAGCTTATGAACAGTTCTGGAACTTCAGGTAAAATTGACTTCAAAATTCCTGGTATTCTGTCAAAACTTGGATATTTGTTCAGCTTAGAGAATTATTTCTTTTATGCCCTTCTGTATAAAACTGCTTCTCAGTCATTCCTTTCTCCTTCTCCAATTTTTACTATTAAAATTCTATATTTTGGTTCCTGACAGATGGATCAAGATCAATCTCTTTAATGAAATTTTTGTCACCTTTCCATCTAGATGTGGCCTTTCCTTCTTGTGAAGGTCCATAGAACTTGTACCTCTCTAATCACATTTTCACATTTATATTGCATTATAGTTCATTTTACATGTATGTTTTAGCTTCCTTATTGTATTGTAAACTTTGTGAGAGCAGGTACTCTGAGTTGTTTTTCTATCCTCTACAGTACCAAGTATATGTACATCAGGCACTCAACACATATAAATATTTGTTGAGTCCTGAATGAAAATCAACTAAATATTATCAGTTTACTTGTAATAACATTTTATTCTAAATTACCTCTTTTAATTAGTATGATTGCTTAAAATTACTTGTTTAACTGTTTTAAAGTTTATTTTATATAATATTTTATACATTTATGTAAAAGGTTTGGAAATTCATGGTTAAATATGAGAGGACTATAGCAGAATTACATCTTTTGAATCTTAGAGAAGGTACATGTCTGGACATTCAGGCCATATGATGGAGGCATCCTTTCTCCAAACAATGGTGCCATCCCAAATTAGAGTAATAAATTTTTGAGAGATTAATGAACCTCTCAGAGCTGAATTTCACAGCAGAAATCAGGTAGTGACATAGTTATCACAGAGTTTCTCCAGTGTGAATTCTTTGATGGTTAATAAGGTGAGAGTTCTGACGGAAGGCTTTACTACAAATATTGCATTCATAGGGTTTTTCTCCTGTGTGAATTCTCTTATGTTGAATAAGGGATAATTGTACATTGAAAGATTTCCCACACTCATTACACTCATAGGGTTTCTCTCCAGTGTGCATTCTCTGATGTTGAATAAGCTGTGATCGCTGACTAAAGGCTCTCCCACATTCATTACACTCATAAGGCTTTTCTCCAGTATGAACTCTCTGATGTTGAGTAAGGTTAGAACTTAAAATAAAGGCTTTTCCGCATTCACTACACTGAAAGGATTTGTCTCCATTGTGAATTTTCTGGTGTTGAATAAGATTAGAATGTTGACTGAAGGCTTTTCCATATTCACTGCACTCATAGGGCTTCTCACCAGTATGAACTCTCTGATGTTGAATAAGATTAGAGCTTAAAATAAAAGCTTTCCCACATTCACTACATTCATAGGGTTTTTCTCCAGTGTGAATTTTCTGATGATGAATAAGTTGGGAGCTCTGACGGAAAGCTTTACCACATTCATTGCATTCAAAAGGTTTCTCTCCAGTGTGAATTTTATGATGTTGAATAAAAGATGAGCGGTCACTGAAGGCTTTGCCACAGTCATTACATTCATAGGGTTTCTCTCCAGTGTGAATTCTCTGATGTTTAATAAGATTATAACTCTGACTGAAGGATTTCCCACATTCATTACACTTATAATGTTTTTCTCCAGTGTGTATCTTATGGTGTCGAATAAGGCCAGATCGCTGACTGAAAGCTTTTCCACATTCATTACATTTAAAGGGCTTCTCTCCAGTGTGAATTCTCTGGTGAGCAATAAGGTTACAGCTCTGGCTGAAGGTTTTTCCACATTCACTACACTGATGGGTTTTGTCTCCACTATGAATTTTGCAATGCTGAAAAAAAGATGCATGCATACTGAAAGCTTTTCCACATTCATTACATTCATAAATTTTCTCCCCACTATGAATTTTGCTATGTTGAATAAAGTAAGAATGGGCACTGAAAGCTTTTCCACAATCCTTACATTTGTAAGGTTTCTCTCCAGTATGTGTTTTATGATGCCGAATAAGGCTGGAGCTCCGGCTAAAAGTTTTTCCACAGTCATTGCACTCATAAGGCTTCTCTCCAGTATGAATTCTCTGGTGCTGAATAAGGGTTCTGTTTTTGCTGAAAGCTCTCCCACATTTGTTACATTCATAAGGTTTGTCTCCATTGTGAATTTTATGATGATGAACAAAGGATGAGCGGTCACTGAAAGCTTTACCACATTCATCACATTTATATGGTTTCTCTCCAGTGTGAATTCTCCGGTGTTTAATAAGGTTAGAACTTTGGCTAAAGGATTTTCCACATTCATTACACTCATAGGGTTTTTCTCCTGTGTGAATTTTATGATGTTGAATAAAAGATGAAAGTGCAATAAAAGCTTTACCACACACATCACACTCATAAGCTTTCTCTCCAGTGTGAATTTTCCGATGCTGAATATAAGATGAGAGAGAGCTGAAGGCTTTTCCGCATTCATGACATTTGTAGCGTTTCTCTCCTGTGTGAATTCTCTGGTGTTGAATAAAGGATGTCCATGCACTGAATATTTTTCCACATTCATTACAATCATAGGATTTCTTCCCAGTGTGAATTCTCTGGTGTTTAATATAATTAAAGCTCTCGCTGGAGGTTTTTGAAGATTCATTACTTTTATATGATTTCTGGCCAATCTGCATGCTCTGAGGTTCACTAAGAATTGAATTTTGCCTAAACATTTTCCCACATGCTTTAGCTTTATAGGGTTTCTTTTCTTTATGAACTTTCTGATGGTTAATTAGGCTCACATTTTCTCTGGAGTTTTGGCCACATGTATCACATTGATGGAGCCCTTCCCTTGTTGGAATCCTTGGATGTTTAATAGCACTTGAGTTAATATTGATATTTCCCCCAAATTCATTACATTTCTGGCCTCCTTCCTTTGTGGGTATCCTCTTATGTAACATTGTTCCTGGCCTAAAATCTTTCACTTTGGAAGACAATTTCCTTAATCTCTCTTCCACAGGTTTTCTCTGACATTTCAATCTGCCATTTTGTTCACCTTTTTCAAACTGCGGTCCTTGGAGATTATTTACTTTGAATTTTCTTGATAAAGTCTCCTGTGCTTTCATTTTCTCAAATTTTTCTTGTTTTGTAGTAAATATGTTGTTCTTAATCTGAGTATCATAGCCTGAAACAACAACAAAATCCAGATGGTAACTTCTTTATTTAGGGAGAATAGAAATTGATAACATAGGAAAAACCACATTCTAAATGACAAACATTTTCTAAGAGAACATGATATTTATAAATCGCAGTATTATCCTTACAGTCTTGGCAAAGTATAGTAATAGTAGGAAGATAACAGGAGACAAAAGCAATGGGAAATATAGTGTATAGAAGATCAAGTAAAGCTGGAGAATGAGGAATTAAGAAACAGGAAAACAATTATTTAGGAGAGATAAATAGGGAGTAAAGGAACTAAACCTAGGATAGTGGACAAGGGAGCTCTCAGGAAGTTTGTAAAAGGTGATTATACTAGATAGTAAGAGGAAGGTATTAAAAACAGGATATACCTTCTACACATTCTTCCTTAGGAAAAAGATATTTTAGATAATTTGCTTAAAAATATTAAATGAATGTTTGCATATATCAATAGTACAGTCATGTCAAAACTATTGGACATACACCAAAGCCTTGTTTTCTAAATAATCTTAAAGCTAGGTCACAAATGCAGTCCTTTCAATTACTGGGGAGCAGTTGATGGAAATTTATACAAAGTTCAAAAACTGATTAAAATAATGAAAAGTACAAGGTAGTTGAATTTTAAACAGAAACATCAATATTTTTAAAATTTTTAAATAATCTTTCAAGTGTATTTTTAAGTTCATATTATTTGTTTCTAAAGTATTAAAATTGCACTAAGACTTTTGAGGCACTATGTGTCAAAGACTAGAGGGGTTGGTTGGAGGAGATAATCTTTGAGACCCCTTTTAGCTTTAAATCTATGGTTCAATAAATCATTCTTGGTGCCCTGCTAAGAACATAGGAAATATTCAATAAAAGAATACTCAAGGACTGAATGAAAGGTTTTTGCTTACTTACCTGAATAGTCATCTCTCAGACCCTTTCTCCCCTGAGCTTCTTGAATGTCTAAGACCCACGGCTCTTCTCCTTGCTCTAGTCGAGAGATCACGTCAGGTTTGGACACTAGAAATCCTTCATGGGAAAGGAAAAGAGGTCTTGTCAGTCCTCAGACCCAGAATGGAGCTTATGCCTAATACTTGGGTCTTTTTGGAAGGAGGTAGAAGGACATGACATGGGTAATACCTTGCAAAAATGAGACTATCTGGGTCTGACTATCCTAAGAATTGTTTCCTTGGGGGAGATGGTTGATATGTGAGAGGTAGCTGTAAAGGGCAAGGGATCTGTGTTCTGAGCAGAGAACAGTTATCTCATATATCCTATCTCCAACTAGGGTAGAAAATTCCATGATGTTGGGGGAGACTTGTAGAGCTAGGGCAACAAAACAGGAACTTGGAGAAAAAGGAAAGTATAGATTTGGGAAATATTAAGGAAGCTTCCTATACCCAATTCTACAAGGACCAAGTCTGGGGTCTTTATACAGAAAGCAGTCGTAAGTTTGTGTTTGAATCCAGAGACAATAAGGAATCTCTAATTCCTGAACTCTGGGGTAAAATCCAAATGATAGCTTTACAGCCTACTTTGTATAACAAAAAAGAAAGCCAAAAGTCTAGATGAATCCCAGGGTTGAATCTTACCTAGGGAGACTATATTTCCATAATTTTCCATCATCACATTCTTGTAGAGATCTCTCTGAGCAGGGTGCAGAAGGCCCCACTCCTTCTGAGTGAGGTATATAGCTATGTCTTCAAACATCATGGAAACCTGAAACAACATACCTGCTAAAAATTCCAGCTACAGGAACAGTTTCCAGTGTTGTGCTTGGGGGTGAGAAAGAAACTGGTAGTTTGTGATAGGGGAAGATGCTTCAGAAGCAGCAGATACAGAGGCTAATTCTTTTTTATTTTTAATAAATTTTAAATTTCATTTTAAACTTAAATATAATAAAAAACTAGTATATATAACATCTTTCTAAAATGTGGCACATAGAATTGAACATACTCTAGATATGGTCTGATTAAGGAAAAGTGAAAGGAAAGAATTTGTGGGGAAATAAGCATTTATATAGTGCCTGCATATGTCAGAAAAATATCTCATTTGTTCTGTGCAATATTCCTGGGAAGTAGCTATTATTATCTCCATTTTGCAAGTGAGGAAACTGAGGAAAAGAGAGATTAACTGATTTGCTCAGGGTCATGAAGTCAGATTTGAATTCATCACTTTCTGACTCCAAACCCAGACTTAAAAGTATAAATCATATGAGACAGTGAATGTTCTTCAAGTACTATTTAAACTTTTAAGCCTTTAATAAATTGTAATTCTTTGATTTTGTATAATATGCTAGAGTTTAGAAGATCTGAAAAGATAGGTAATGGAAAGAACATTTGACTGGGAATCAGCAGACCTGGGTTTAAATCCTGATTCTTCCCTACTATATAAACTGGCAATTGTCCTCAGTTTCCCATGTGTAAATGGATTAGACTAAATGATCCCTAAGAGTCCTTGTCAAGATATCCTGAAATTTTGAAACAGAGGATTCCTGTGATGAAGTATCAAAAACATGGCCTATTGGCACATGTGGCCTACAAGGCTTCTAAGTACAGTCAGAGCCAGATTAAAAGGTAATTGGGAAATATTTAACAAAATAAATAAAAATATATATTGAAACAGATATATATATAAAATATTTTAATAAAATTATTATTTATTTTTAATATTCTTTTCTTTTTAAATTTTGAGCTCCAAAATTTGCCCCTCCTTTACCTTTCCTACAGAAGTTAATTCTTTGGATTCAGATATCTTCAAATCTACATGAATATGGTCATAAATAATCATGTGCCTGTTTTGTATGTGCATATAATGAGGTAGAAATATGTGTTCACCTTCTTGGTTGAAAGATGGGGTGGAAATGGATGTACTTTGGGGAAATGAAGAAAAGCTATGGTGAAAAAAGCACTGAACTTGCAGTGAGATCTGGATTCAAGTTCTAACCCTTACACTAAGAAACACTGTAATCTTATATATATCCATCACTTTTTAAACTCAGTTTCCTCTTCTTTAAAAGGAAGGGATTGAATTGTCTTCTAAACCTCTCTAGAGTGACTTTAAAGAGATTATAGAGAAATCCACTCTCACTGTTGCCAAAACATTGCTACCCTCTCTAAAATGCAACATGATCAGCTTTGGGTAGTATACAGATTTTGCCTTACTTGGATCTAACTACAACTGTCTACTGATATGATCAGGGAGGGGCAATAACTTCCCTAATGACAATTTTTTGGCTTTCAGTACTACCTTACCAAGATGGAGAATTAGGGAAGGCTTCCTGTAGGAGTTAGCTTTTAAAGTGACATTTGAAAAGCGTAATACATGTTAGGCTGGGGAGAAGAGAAGAAACTAAATGTTTTCAAGAGAAAACTAATATGACCTGAAAGACTACTCTGTCAGTGAAATAGGTTTGTTTCTAAGATATCTTCTTTGACTCATTGATTATTTAGTATACTGTGATTTAGTCTTCATTTAAATCTGTATCTTTTTGTTTATATATATATTTTATCTGTGGCACCACCATAGTCTTCTGTTGTAACTTTGGAATCTTGTTGGATCTTCATTTTCCTTCTATCCCCAGTTACCAGATTCTTTTGATTCTATCTTTGTTCATCTCTCATATCCATATCTTTCTCTTTATTGCCCATGTAACCATCCTAGAATAGGAATCCTCATTCAGAAGGAGGCTTAAATGGAGAAAGATGAGCTCAATTTTGGGCACATTGTGTTTAGGATGCCAGTGTAACATGCAGGTCACTAGAGATGCTAGTCTGGAGTATGTACATGTGTGAATGAGAGAAAACACATGTGTATGAAATATTTCATTCCCAAACTCCTGGGCAAGGGATTAAGTACTCTGTAGTGAAAGCAGTACAGTTCCAAATTAAAGAAAGAATCTGAGACCACACTATGACCATAACAGCAAGTGATTCTCAGGAAGGATGGCTCACCTGTTGCTCAACTGGTAGGGGCTTGGCTGCCATCATCTGATCTCTCAGGACCCTCTCAGAGAGATTGACAGGAATCTGAGAAGCAGTTAGAATTAAAGAAAAAGGAAGGAGCTATGCATGAGATTAGATTATCTAAGAACACTGTCCAACTACCTCCTCTTTGGCATCCTTAATCTTCCCCTGGAAGTATCCAGGGGCCTTCTGATATATTCCCCTTCTGACCCTGTATAACAACAGACTTACAAATTTAGCAATTGTGCAAATGTTAGACAGGGAGGTCCACAACCATAAGTATAACCTGTTCAAATGTCAGACATGGTGTGTGAATAATCATGGATTGCTCTATCCCAAGAATGTCACAGAATGCAGGGATTAAAGTAATTAAGGATTAATCCTTAATCCCAGGAATTAAGATGAAAAAAACATTCAGTCTGCGTGGTTACTGGGTAGAACCTGAAGTTATTAAATAGAATTTTAGGAAACCCAATTGTTACTCAGAAACAAAATCTAAAGGAAACGAAGCATCTTGTATCTTTGAGTTCTCTGAAAAATCAAGAGATTGAGCATGATAGGTCAGCAGCTAAAATAGTAGTCACCAAATATGAAAAAAACACAAATGAAAAATCACCAAATATGAAAATATTCAAACTCTTTAATAATCAGATATGAAAACAATTGATTAATCATTAGTACTTCAATGATTTGGTGATCTTATCGACATGTATATTTCTCCCACAGTTATAGAGTTATAGAGTTAACCAGAATTATTGAAGTACTCAAAAATCTGAGATAAGATCTGAAAAAATCTGTTGATCTTGGCAAGCAGATGATGAAACAAATTCCCCTCTCAGAAAAGATGAAGGATTATGGGAGATGAAAGTTGCATATGCTGACTTACATCCTTGTTCAAGAATTTTTCTTTATTAAAGGCAAAGTTTGATGTTGGAGAGGGGAAAGCATATTAGGAAATGACAATGGTGGAATGAAACAAAAGGGGATCAATAAAACATTAAATAAAATAAAGAGATCTGCCATATGCTACTCTAACTCAAGATGGAATCTATTGAATTTCTCTACATCTCAGGACTAAAAATATAAGCAAGGATGAAGATTTGTAGGTCTGTACTGTTTAAGATGCCCAAACATCAGTGGTTTAGAGTAGATAAAGTAGAATCTATGCAATATCATTCCATCTAGCTACAAATTCTTTTTGTCATTGCATTTAGGCTAAGGAACTAATTTTTTTTTTCTGAGGCAATTGGGGTTAAGTCCTCCTGACTTAAGGGTCTGTCCACTGTGCCATCTAGCTGCCCCTGGAACTAAAAATTGACATGATTTAGTTCCATTAGCAGATTGTCTATTCATTGGTTAATGGATAAGGATGTCACATTTTTCTTGTCAACAGTCAAGCTGGTAGCTTTATGCTAATATATAGCATTTCTGCAAAAGTAGGCAAAGTTTACTCAGGACTGAGAACCATTTTGCATTTTTTGTTTGTTTGTTCCATTAATTTTTGGGGCCAAAGAGTTCATTATTAGGTACCTGGTCTACTTGCAATGAAAATCTCCATATTTTGTATGGTCATTCCTTAGAAAACAGTTTTTTTGGACTCAATTTACTTGAAGTCTTTCCAGCATCCTGACAGAGACTCTTCTGTTGTGACATAGCTTTTGACAATATGGAACCATTTCTCTCCAGGATGAAGTGCTAGAAAAGGGTTTGGTGGAAAGAGTCAGAAGGATGGAGAAAATATACATGATTTCACATAAAGATGAACAGTAGGGACCTCACAGAATCAAAGAATTTCAGAATTAAAAAATATTCTGCTTCAATCTAAATCCTCAAGATAGCTTTGACAACATCTCCAATAACTGATTGATCACTCTGTCTTCACATTATGACTCCTAATGAGAGAGTACCCTGTGTTTGCTGAGCAACCCATTCCACTTCTGGAATCCACTTCTAGTCAGAAGTTCAAGTGAAAAAATCTGCTTATTAGCAACTTCAATTCATTGCTCTCAGTTCTGTCCTCTGGGAGAATGCTTGAACACAACTATGATATCTTAAGTTTTTTCTTCCCCAGGCTAAACATTCCCAGTTTTTCCAGTCAATTTTTATATAGTAGAGTTTCAGGACTCCTTACCATTGTCCTCTGAACATGCTCTATACATTGCCAATGTTCTTCCTAAACTGAACTGAAAACAATACTCCTGGGATGGTATGACCAGGCTAGAACAGAGCAAGACTCTCTCACTTTTCATGTTCTAGACATCATCTCTTCTCTTAATGCAGCCTAGTATGGCCATTAGCTTTTTTGGTTGTCACATTACACTATTCATATTGAGCTTTAAGCCTGATCTTTTTCACACAATCTGTACAGATGACATCAAAGTCAGAATAACCAAAATTTATCTAGAGCTTTAAGCTTTGCAAAGCATCATAACATATTGTATTATCGATACAAACATTTTATTTTGTCCTCACAACACTGGGAGGTAAGTGTTATTATTATGTCATTTTAACAAATGAGAAAACCAAGGCAAACTGGTTAAGTGACTTGCTCAGGATCACATAGCTAGTAAGAGGATTTGGACAGATTTAACTTGGGTCTTGCTGACTTCAGGTTCAGCTCTCTATCTACTGCTCCATCATGGAAACATACAACTTTGACAAATGAATAAATATCCCAATTTCTAACAACTAGTGCCAGTTACATGAATATTGCTGTCCTTTATAGCTGCAGATGTGGTCAGTACAATGAAGCTGGGAGCTAGGAATAATACCAGGCCTTAATGACCATTGAGGGAAAATGTAGAGTTCTACAGAAAGGAGGGACTGGAGAAAGTTAAACTGAATGTACCCAGCAGGATCAGAAGCATCATCTTAGGCAAAGAGAAAACTCAGTAATAGGTTATAAACAGATTATTTCAAAATTTTGGTGATTTGTTTGTTCATTTGCATAGGTACTCCTTTAACCAAAGTAAATCAAAACCTTCTTTATCTCTTAATCATAGGATCATAGCTCTAGAATTGGAGGTAGTTTTTTGAGATTATCTAGTCCAATGACTTTTTACAAATGAAACTGAGGCATGAAGAGAGTAAGTGATTTGTTCAAATTTAGCTTCTGTGCCTGTAAGCTGTGTTCTTTCTATTGCAACATTCCCTAGACAACTTAACATCATAATATATCTACAAAACTTTTACATTCACACCAAAACAAACTTATGTCACAAAATTCCACTGAAACTATTTTGACCATCAAAAGAGGCAGAAAATCCAGAAATGCTGAAATGTTCTCCAAGACTTCTCTTTAAATGGGAACTTAAAATCTCAAAACTGATTTCAAATCATTCTCCTTCCATTCCTCCATTTACAATGAAAGGTTAATCATTTAATAACCATACTCCATTTACAAACTTGAAGGTTGTTGCTGAAACTCACTCTTTGCTGAAGATAGATATATTACATTTTAATAAGTACTGTTCTCATGTTACCATTTCCCAAAAATTAAGAACTTATGTTTGAGGTTTTTAGTAGCTACTATTTATCTGTGCAAAAATATTTATTGCAGCCATTTTCATAGTAGCAAAATATTGAAAATTATGCTCATCAATTAGGGAATGGCCAAACAAGCAATGGTATATGAATATAATGAAATACTATTGTGCAATAAGACATATTATTGTGCCTTTATGATTATATATTTTTTCTCTAGCCATATTAAGTTTCTCTTTTTTTTTTTCCCTTTTTTTTTTTTATTTTAAGCTTTTTATTTGTATAACATATGTATGGGTAGTTCCCCAACCTTGATCTTTACAAAGCTTTCCAATACAAATTTTACCCCCAGTCCCCTCCCCTCCCCCAGATGGCAGGAAGTCCACTACATGTTAATAATGTTGAAATGCTTGAGAAGTTATGCAAGAAAAATCCTATCTACAAGAAAAAAAAAGAATCAGAGAAAGGCAACACAATGCAAGCAAATGTCAATAGAGATCATGAAAATGTTACGTTGTGGCCCATATTTCATGTCCCTCTTTCTGGGTGTATATGGTTTTCTTCAGTGAATAACTGGAACTGGTTTGAGATAATTCTTTATTGTAGAGAGCCACGTCCATCAGAATTGATCATCATGTAATACTGTTGTTGCTGTGCATGATGATCTCCTGGTTCTGCTCGTTTCACTCAGCATCAGTTCATGCAAGTCTCTCCAGGCCTCTCTGAAATCGACCTGCTGGTCGTTTCTTACAGAGCAATAATATTCCATAACATTCATATACCATAATTTATTCAGCCACTCTCCAATTGATGGGCATCCCTTCAGTTTCCAGTTTCTAGCCACTACAAAAAGGGCTGCCACAAACATTCTTGCACATGTGGGTCCCTTTCCCTCCTCTAAGATCTCTTTGGGATATAGGCCCAGTAGAAACACTGCTGGGTCAAAGGGTATGCACAGTTTGACAACTTAAGTTTCTCTTAACATGTTTTTCTTACCATATTCCCCTCAATTTAATTTTAAAGATCATAAGTTATTTCAGAATTACAAAATAATATATTTTAATATAATTATCTTTAACAACAAAAATACGATTTTCATATTTCTTATTTTTCATAATAACATAAATATACAATTAATATTCTTCTGTGTAGGACAGCAGATTGTTATATCCCCTACATTTGTTAAGATTGGGTAATAATCATCAACATTGTGATCAACAAGATGGTTAATCTAGTATTCCCAAACTAAAGGTTTATTTGATATTTCATTAAGGGTTATTTGCAAATCAAAATGAAAAGCCTAGAAAAGTGATTAATTCTACTTATGTTTACTTTTCCTTTGGAATGAACTGAGAATTTTTTTTTTAATAATTATAGCATCGCTGATGTACTAACAATATCTAACAAGACTAATTTTTAAAAATCACAGTGCTCAGTTTAAGAATATAAGAGCTAACATAAGTTTACTCTGTCCAATTAGATAAGCAGTTATAGCCCATAAAAATTATTAGTTTGCTAACTGAACCTACTCAAGAGAAACTTCCAGCATCATCCTAACATGATGTGAAACCTCAATGGTTTCTACTTTATCAAATCATCTTTTGATAATAACACTGAAACAATATTCAAATTTAGTCTCAGGTTGGGGGGGATTATAATGCCAGAGTTAATATTCTAGATATGCTTTTGGAGTGGCTACTACTTATCAACAAAGGGTTTTAAAGACAATTTGGTGCTTCACAAACACACAAGTAAATGATTTCATGAGTTGTGCCTAAAAATAGAATTATAACTAGCCCTCTAGTGATGAGATTCTTCCCATTTCAGTAGAGAAGTACTGAGATAATAGACACCATCTTATATTTGGTTCACACCTGAAGCCTTTCTGTCTCAAAAGAAACTTGTCAGCTTGTCAGTATGGTCTCTGAAAAGCCAGGATCTATTCCATGGACACTGAATTATCAAATGGAAGTTTGTTGGAAGTTGTGACAAATGCATTCAATTCCTCATTGTCAGAAACCAATAGTAAGGATACTTTTTAGTTCTCCACAGTTCCAGTAATCCTATTCTAGCCTGGTCCTTGAAAATAGGGTCTAATGTCAAATTGTTTAAAAAGCTTCTTCTCTACTCTAATAAAAACTTCTTGGCCCTTCTTTCACAGTAAGCTACCACCTCTCATTGTACTTTTAAATGTAAAGAAGTTGACTACACCTAATGCCTATTATTCCTTACTACTTGTTCCTCAGCCAACCTACAGTCTGAATTTCAATCCTATCATTCTACTTGAAACTATTCTCTTAAAGGTCAGGATTTTCCTATACATTGTCTATTCATCTTTTTCAATTCTCAGTCTTCATTCCCCCTCAGCTTTTTATATCATTTGTCCATTTTCTTGCGGAAACTTTTTAAACCCTCTCTGTTAAAGATAAGCTACACTTTCCTGATTGTCTTGCTTCTAACCACTCCTCTGCCACCTTTACTGGTTCATCTTATTTTCTTAATGTAGGTATTAATTAAGAAACTATCTGTGGCTTTCTTCTCTTTCTACACTCTATCTTCCTTAGTAAACTTTCTCATTCCTGTTTTTTAAGAAAAAGATTATCAAGAAAGAATAAATACATTTAAGGATCTCTCATCTTTAAGGAGAAAATAATCCAGAAGGATATGGGAGTCAATGATAGTAATGTCAATAGTTTTAAGGAGAAAAAATGTTTGAATTGGGACATGGTTTTTAAGTCTGATGTAGGTTGTTAGAGATGTGAGTTGGTCAGAAGCAAGATGAGGCCTAGGGAAAAAAAAAATTGGGAGTCAGCTACAGAGATCCTGCTATGCTTATAACTTTACTTATCTTTGAATTTTTCTTTTCCTTTGAATATAAATTAATTAGGTCCCACTGATTACCTTTCTGCAGGAACACTCAAATATGCTTTCTCCTTTCTACACCCACTGCCTATATACACCAATGTAGGTCTTCACTACCACTTACACATTTTGTGGTAACTTCATCTTTAAGAGTCTTTATGATACTGGCTTTGTGATGGTTTTAAGTCACTTTAAAAAGATTAAAGGATATAAAATGGCAATTTTCAAAAGGAGAAACTAATTATCAAAGTCATGAGAAAGTATTCAAACTCTTTATTAAATGAATCCAAATTAGAACAATGAAATAACTATCTTAGTAAATTGATAAAACTCAATGTTGGGAGAAATGTGGAAAAACAGGCAACATACATTCTTGAAGTTTTGAATCGGTATGAATTGGAAAGCAATATGAACTTGAATTTAAAAAGCTATTTTGGCCCAATGATCTTATTATTGGAGCTATATCCCAAGGATATTTAGTATTCCATCACGCTACCCCAATTTGCACTTGTAAGTTGCATCTCCTAGGGGACAAATCCTCCAGGTTCAAGGCTTTCCATGAGTCCACACTCCTAAAATTATAACTCACATCCCCACCCCAATCCCCCACAATGAAATGTTTACCTCACTTTGAGTCATTCAGAGGGGGGCAGCTAGGTGGCGCAGTGTATAGAGCACCAGCCCTGAAGTCAGGAGGACCTGAGTTCAAATCTGGTCTCAGACACATAACAGCTGTGTGACCCTGGGCAAGTCACTTAACCCCAATTGCCTCAGCAAAAAAAAAAAAATTGAGTCATTCAGAGGACACAATTAGTTCAAAGCACAAATATTTATTGTCAAAACTACAGCAGTAACAAAACATAACCCTCATAAATGAGCAGTGCACATGCCTACAAAAACACAGTTTAAGATGGAAGAGTAGACAGAATTCACAGTGGAGAGACACACACAGAGGACACATTTGATGTCCTTAAACTATATTCATTGGATAAGCTGTTCCACTGGACTTCCTGAGCCTGGTCCTGGTTCTGGGTTAGTGCTTGGCTGACATCTTGGCATAGGATACTCTCGCAAATGACATTGGAATTCATAAGTCTATCCTCAATAGGAGCCTAGGCTGAGGCCTGGCATCTTCTGAGCAGGATCTCCATTCCAGACAACCCATTCTCAGTTCCTTGTTACCAAAAATCAAACTTGTACCTGGACCTGCTCCCTGCTGGAACCAGGATCTCCTTATGGCCTTATACTCCTGCTGTAATACTTACAAGCCTTCCCCCCCTCCACTACAGAAAAGGCTTGTGGCAAAATGTCAAGAGCATCTGCAAGAATTGAGTTTCTCCTCCATTGCTTATTTTTTTCTTACCTTCTTTTCCTAAAAGCTGACTGTTACATCCACCTTAAAGGATACTAGTAATATGACTGATTCTCAGGCAGCCAACTACTGTGCCTTTTAGCTATCTTCAGCCAGTGGCCCACATTGTATAATTCCATTAAGTTAACTAAGGGGTTTCTTCACATTTTGTTCAGAAAATTTCTTATTTTGATCAAAGACTGATCCAGTCTCTTTAAAAATGAAGGGGAGGGGGCAGCTAGGTGGCGCAGTGGATACACCAGCTCTGAAGTCTGGTCCTGAGTTCAAATCTGGTCTCAGACACTTAACATTCCCTAGCTGTGTGACCCTGGGCAAGTCATTTAACCTCAATTGCCTCAGCAAAAAAAAAAAAAAAAAAAAAAAAGGGAGAGGGTTACAGAGCAGAGAATAAGAGTCATGTTTGTATAAAAAAAATTTGCATTTTTAATATCAAACAAAACAAACCAGGTGGCCAATGATGGTCGAATGGTTCAAGCTGATACACAAAGTTAATGGAATATTATTGGAATAAGAAATGAAAAACATATAATGAAAGACATTAGGAAGTCATGCAGAGAGTAGAATCAAAATATTTAAATAGTGCTTTGAGGTTTGTAGATAAATTCATATAGTGAACCTGTTGTAGTAGAAAGAGTGCTGGAATTTTAAGTTGGAAGAGATCTAGGCTTTAGATTCTGTCTCAGATACTTCCTAGCTACAGACAAGACCCTTAACTTCTTTCAAGCAATTTTTTTTTCATCTATGAAATGGGGATAATACTTACATTACCTACCTGAACTCTAATAACAATTCACATTTACATAGAACTCTAATCTTGAATCTCTTGCCCTAATGTCCTATAGCTGTCCATATCCTGAGTTACCTTGGTTTTCCCTGCTCACACTGTTCATCTCAGTGGAACAATCTATTGAGTGGGTTCACAAAACAAAACGTTATCTTAATCTCATTAATCTTATCCTCCCAGTGGAATTGTATTCCTTTAATTCTTCCAAATCATACCACTTACAGCTGTTCTGAACCTTGTTTTCTTTCTTATATCTGGCACTTCTGTCCTCTTTCTCAGCAGAGGTTCTTATTCCTAACTTTACAAAAAAAAACCCCCAGAAATCCCAACAAAAGTACCCTTTTCTCTTAATCCAGGACCTCAGATCCCTCAACAATTTTTTTTTTTCCCTTTGCTACTTATCCTTTTTGCTTGCCAATGGCAAACTCTTTAGTTGTACCTGGATCCCACTATGTGAGTTTGCTCTTTCAATTATTACCTCCCTCCCTTTAATCTTCAATCTCTCCTTATTTACTCCTGGCACTTTTCTTGCTGTTGACAAATAAGCCCAGGTCTCCCGTTTAAAAAAAATACAATTTATTAAAATCAATTACATATATTTTATTGATCTTTTATCTTTACATCACATTCATTTCAATTCTCCCTCCAACCAGACTGAACTCTTCTTTGTAAGACAAAACAATTAAGCAAAAAGATCCATTATATTGAGTGTATGCAATGTTCTAACCTTACTAGGTTAATTCCCTTCCTCTCTGCTATAAATCAGGGAAATATATTTCATTACCCCATCTCTAACACATTCCTTCCTTTTTCAATTATGTTGTTTTACTTTCTTTTAATGTCCCCCCACCTCCATTTTCTCCTTCTTCTCAGTTTCTCTTTTTCTATTTTTTTTTCTTGATTCTGTTTAGTTTGTTCTGGATTAAGTCATACAAATGTTTCCATGTTTCTCTGAATTGTTTAAAAAGAAAAATCTCAGCAACAGCCCTGAAGTCAGGAGGACCTAAGTTCAAACCTAAGTCTCAAACACTTAATACTTCCTAGCTGTGTGACCCTGGGCAAGTCACTTAACCTCAATTGCCTCAGGGGAAAAAAAATCTCTAGATACAATGGTTGTGTCAATTTTCCCTGTTTTTCTTTGTTATAAGGAAAGGCTGTAAGGAAGGATTATCAGGAAAAGTCTGCAATACTTTTTTCTCCAAGGGACACATTTTTAAAAATGTAATGTCCCCTCACCTCCATTTATGTCATTTCAGTTTCTCTTTTTCTATTTTTTTTCTTTATTCTGCTTAGTTTGTTCTGGATTAAGTCATACAAATGTTTCCATGTTTCTCTGAATTGTTTAAAAAGAAAAACCACTTGATACAATGGTTGTGCCAGTTTTCCCTAAATGTTTTTCTTTGTTATAAGGAAAGGCTTTACGGAAGGAATATCAGGAAAAGTCTGCAATACTTATTTTTCCCCAAGGGATAAATTTTTAAAAATGTAATATGGGGACAGCTAGGTGACTCAGTGGATAGAGCACCAGCCCTGAAATCAGGAGGATCTGAGTTCAAATCTGACCTCAAGACACTTAACACTTCCTAGCTGTGTGACCCTGGGCAAGTCATTTAACCCCAATTGCCTCAAACAAAATATATATATGAAACTGCAAACCCTTCAAACTATGATCTTTTTTTCTCCCTTTTAGAGTATACAAAAAAAACTGTATATTTATTGCCTTCATTTCCTCATCTCTCACTCATTTCTCAGCTCCCTGCAATATGACTTTCATATATATAGTTTTGGTATCACTTTTGTTTTTCAAAATATCCCTATCTCCATCCCTTTCTGGAGAGCCATTCCAAAAAATAAAAGAAAAAAAGACAGTTCAACAAAATTGACACATCAACCAAGTCCAACATTATATATACATGTTTCACACCTTAAGTTCCAAGTCTCTGTAAAGAAAGGAGATACATTTTTACAAGATTTTGGAGGATCAGCCTTGGTCCTCCTATTTCACAGCAATCAGTTTCAATTCCTTAGTTGTTATTTTTTCCTTTTACAATGTTGAAGTCTTTGCATATATTGTTTTCCTGTTCTCTTCTTCACTTTGCATCATCTTATATCTTCTCATGTTTTTCTGCATTCTTCCATTTTTTTGTTCTACACATTAATATTCCATTACATTTACATAACACAATTTGTTAGCCACTTTCCAACTTTTAGTTTTTTATCACAAAAACTGTTACTGTAAATATTTTGGTGTATATGGGACCTTATAAACTATACTACTTGGGTTTTATGAATAGCAGTGGGCTCTCTGGATCTAAAAGTATGGACATTTTAGTCACTTTCTTAGCATAATTTCAAATTGCTTTCCAGAATGGTTGGCCCAATTCACAGCTCCAATAGAAGTTTGCTAGTTTACCAGTTTTTCAACAACTCTTTATAACAATCCATGATCTCTTAATTGCAAGAGCTGGACAGTCTTTTCTGACTTTGTCCTTCTTGACCTAAATCAAAGTTTTTAATATTATTCATCACATTCTGTTCTTTTATACTCCCTCAGTTTTGAACACTGCTTTTTTTCTGGTTCTGCTACCTGTGTGATAGGGCAAACAAAGGTGTTTGGGATTTTATGAATGCCTATAAAACTATAAACTACTCACTAAGTCACTACAAGTCCTTCATAATTTGGCTCTAGCCTATCTTTCCTGACTTATTTCACACAGTTCCTCTTAACATATTCTTATGTTTAATCAAACTGGCTTACTTCTTCTATATGTAATATTTCATCTCCTGACTCAAGTCTTTCTCCAGTTCAATCTGTTATCTTAAGTGCAGATAAAAAAATCACACCACTTTATTTCTCATTTTTTTATTCCCCATATTAAACTCCTGTGGCTTCTTAGTTTTTAGGGTATTAAAATTAATTTCTCTTTTTGCCATTTAAAGTCCTTAAAAGCATGACCCCAAACTATCTCTCTAGGCTTACATTACTCTCCCTAAACTCACATTATGTTTAGCTAAATTGGTCTTATTGTTCTTCATACAAGGCTTTGCATTTCCTAATTTTCCAAGCCTGTGAACTGTTCCCCATGACTGAAATGTATTTTCCTTCTCATTCCTGTCTTCTGCTCCACTTTATCTCATATTCCCAGTACCTAGCACATAGTTAAGTGCTTAATATATGGCTGCTAACTGATTGACTCTCTCCTCAGCTCTACTTCTTAGAATCCCAGGCATCTTACAAGATTCAAGTGCTACCTGCATAATTTCCCAGTGGTTGATGCTCTCCACCTCCATCTTTTATTTAAGTATCTGTGATATGTTCTAGGATGTAAACTCCTTAAGAGACGGGACTGTTTATTACTTTTGTCACAATACTCCTAATACCTGGTTTAGTAATTTACAAATAACTGATTCCTATTTGTTCAATGTAAGGCTGTGAACGTTTTTCTCATCACAACCCGGTAGGAAATGTACTTTTCCTATTTCTTTTTTTTTTTTTTTTGATCCGATCTGTAATTTGATGCGTGGGAAGCTTCAAGTGTGGAAACTTCCTCCACAGATGCAAATGGACAATTTGAGAAGAAGGTAATCCAAAATCTGGAATAGATATATTAAGATTATACATAAACCCACCCATCTTTAAACGTATTAAATGATTGAAAGCAGGGGTAAAAAGGCTGTCCCTGCCCAAAAAGGGTTTACATTCTGTTGGAGGAATTAAGAGATCTTGACCGCAATGTCAAGTTACCTCGCATCCCCATTTTAGCAAAATGGAGACTGAGGCTCCGAGCCCATCAAAGTCCTGCCCTCGAGGCCACAGGTTCTAAGTGTATGAGGCGGAATTCGAATACAAGGCTGCTGGCTAGGCGTTCTGGAGTCCATCAGCTCGATCCTGTAGCCCCAAGCCCGCTCCATTCCTTCATCCCTCAACCCCAGGCTCTCCTCTTTCTCTCTTCTTCCCTCCCTCAGGGCCCGCACTCACCCTCGGCTCCGGGGATACCGGACCGGCCGGAAATACCGCCCTCAGGCTTCCGCTCCCCGGGAGGACCAGTCCCAACCTCCGGGGGGGACAGCTCCAAGGCTAGGAGAGAATTCTTCTAGTTGGTGGCGGATTCACTTGTGCAGTCAAATCATTGGAGACCGGAGGGGGAGGGAACGGGAAAAGGAGCGGGAACATGCCGATCTGACGGTTCCAGAGCAACCAGCTGAATTGCGGGCGCCCTGAACTTCCACTTAAACGTGGTACAGGCCTTCACTCCCCGCTATCCCCTCCCCCACGCTGTGTACCCATTTGGTAGGGAGAAGCTCGAGGATAGTCGTAGGCTGGAGGTGGGGGAGGATGGAGAGGTGAGGGGGGGTGTGTGAAGAGAGTAAACCACCGAGGTCGAAAAGCAGCCTAGAGTGGTCCTCTCTTAGCGCTCCCTCAACCGGCCTAGATTGGGTGGCTGCCGGAAGGGGCAGCCCTTCCTATCCTCTTTGGATTGTCTGGGCTGCCCGGGAGCTGTGGGTGAGTTGGTCGGGCTCAGCCCGTGGGGGCTCCCTTTCCCCCTCTTTTCCTTATCCTTGGGGACGTGCAGATTTTGGGGTGCAATTATGTAAAGACTTTGCTGCGTCAATCCCAGAGACTGAAAATATGTTCAGGTACGGGGGAAAGGAGGTATTGTTGAGGTTTAGAAGAAGACCCCAAGAGGTTGGAGTCGTAGACCGGTGTCAGGAGGTATCTGAAGAAAACTTTCTTGCTTGAACCCTATCTCCAAGTCAAGGGGCAAGGTTTAATGGGATTGTAAGGCCAGCTGAGTTGCAAAAGGATTTAGCAAAGAACCAGGAGCAAGAAGACAAATTTATAGAAAAAGACTAGAGAAATCTGATTCTTCTTGTCACTGATATGCTAATTTTGTGGCCCAGATTTAGAACTGAGGAATGATCTATTCGCTACTGTCTTTGGAACGTGGTTATCACTGACTAGCACATTATATGACAGTCAGCAATGTTTGTAGGACTATCCTAAACCTGGAAGATTTTAGAATGATTGATAGACAGAATAATAGCAATCTAAGGTCAGGGGACCTCAGGATCACTGCTGTTTCCTCTAGAAGCTATACCTTATCAATGTAGGGAAATAGCTTTGGTAGAACTGTAACCCTGAAAAAGCCCCTTGGACTCTGAGCCTCTGAAGGGCCTCTGGTAGAACCCAGAATGAGTGGAAGATGTTAAGAGGGCAGTTTGTAAAAGGGGGAGTGGGGTGCTAGGTCGTTTACAGGATTGAGAAGAAATCCCAGATCCCAGAGTATTCTCAAAGTCTTAGTGTATAGTTCTATGATATTAAAGCCTATATGTTCACCCTAAGGAGAACACTCAAGGCAGGGAGGAGGGTCGATATTAAACAGCTGTCTTCCAATTTTGGAAGGGTTGTCTTGTAGAAGAGGTACTGTTGGGGTTTGGACCCTGAAAATATATTGGGGTCTCTGGCCATTGTAGTGGCTTAGGCCGTCTCCAAATCAAGAGGCAAAGATTTTATTCTGCTGACACTGAGTTAATTTCCAAAAGTGGATTTTATGGAAAAAATCAGGGTACAAAGTAGGTTTTTTAATAGGAGAAAAATAAACTGGTTTGACATCATAATTTGACCTCAGGTTGGATACTTAACTGTGTGAAGATTTTGTTCATGCTAGAGGGTCTACTGAAATAAAAATCCACTTAAGGATAACTAAAGGCCTACTTAAAAACAAAAAGGTTTTTTATTTAGGAGAAAATCCTGTCTGCACTCCATCCTACTTCCTTCTGGGAGTAGCTTAGACAGTTAAATTCCGGCCCTCTGTTATTGCTTCTCTCCATGCCCAATTACCCAGGACTTGGGTCTTTAGTATTAGATTTGTTCTCATGGAAACAATAGATTGAGGTTGCCAAGAAGCAATGTAATGAAAAACTTTTTAAAATTAAAACTTCAAACTTTGAAAGTTATATGTTGAATTTATTTTTATGTAAATATGTTTCATTGTAATATATTGCTTTGTGTATTATAATTATGTATCATGTTACAAGATAGGTCTGGTGTGTGTGTGGAGATTCAATTTTAATTGAAGATTCCAACCCAGGAAATGGTGGGGAGGTGATAGTTATGTAAATGTAATAAACATATTTACATTGTACTAAAGATGTTCTAGAAATTTTAGTGCATTTAGGCTTCTTCACGACCTGTATACTATATGTTATAATTATTTTTGACCTTAGCAATAAAAGCAAGAGCTACATAATAGAGATTCCAGTTTCTGTAACAATCTTGTTCTAAATATATAAATTGCTTATTTTGCTTGGTATTTAAGGTAATTGTTTTTCAGAAGAGGGGAGAAAGAGAAAAACAATTAGAGCTGCTCAAAAGTTCTATGATTTTTTATTCCATAGTAAATGCTTAATAAATGCTCAATGAATGACTATAATAAGTATGAATTATTAAAGATTTCTTTGCTTTGGTGATCTTATGTTGTCTTTAGGATAAAGTGCAAATTCTTCAACTTGCCACAAAGGTTATTAAAAAAACTTGCCATAATCTGCCTCCAGCAAATGTTTTCCCCCCTCTTTGTTCCATATAATTCTACAGATCAGCTAAATTGATTCTCCTTCATCATTGTATTCAGTTATACTGTGAGCTCTTTGAGAGCAGGGACTGTTTTTTGCTTTAGATTGTAAGCTCCTTGAGGGTAGGGACTTATCTTTTAAAAAAAATGTTTTTTGTATTTGTATCCTCACCAGTTAACATAGTGTGTGGTACATAGTAGTTATTTAATAAATATTTGTTAACTTGACTTGCATTCTATCTCCTGTTTTCATGTGCATGGATTATTTCTTGTCCCTGTAATGTACTCCTTCCTACCCTTGAATCTTTTATCTTCCTTTCATGTTCCAATTTTTTTCCACACCTCCCTGCTTTCTTCTTCAAAATTACCTTCTATTTCTTTTTGTGGTTGTTTTATGTCCCAGTAAAATATTAGCACAATGAGGTCAGGAATAGGTTTATTTCTGTATTTGTATTTTGAGCAGCTAGTCCACAGATAAATTCCAAGCATTTCTAATTGTTTATGACATCTCAAACTGAATGTCTCCTAAATATTTTAGATTCAACACATTCAAAACTGAACTCATCTTTTCTTCCAAACCTTCCCTTTTTCCAGACTTTACCATAACATTTAAGGTTATCACCTCATTTTCTCTAATCTCCTATTATACAATCTGTTCTTTGACCTGTGGATTTTATTTTTGTAACATTTCTTGAATACTCCCCCTTCTGTACTCTTGACATTACGATCACCCTGGTAGAGACCCTCATCAGCTTGACCGTGGTCTATTACAGTAGCTTGATGTTTGGTCTTCCTTACGTAAGTCTTTCCCCACCTTAGTCCGTCCTCCACTCAGTTTTCAAAATGATCTTCCTCAAGAGAAAAGTTGTACCATTCACTGAAACTATTATGGCTCCCTATCACCTCCAGGATCAAGTTTAAAATCCTCTGATATCCAACATCTTTCATAACTTAGCCCTCTCTCATACCTTACTCTGGAAAGGTACTATACTATTACAAGACATTCCATATCTGTTAATTATATCCTATTTAGTCCATCTTGCTGTTATTTATATTCTCTTTGCTTGTTTTCCTCATTAGATAGTGAGCTTCTTGAGAGCAAGGACTGTCTTGCTGCCTTTTTGTTTCCCCTGCATAGAATTTGTCACAGAGTAAGCCACATAAAAATATTTATTGACTTTGCATTGTGCAAGAAATTCTTCCAATAATAATCATCACTTAATCAGCAAGCATTTAGTTACCTACCTTGTGCTGTGGCCCATATTGAGGCAGAAGTGAAAAAAGTTGCTCTCAAGGAGTTTAAGGTGAATACAAAGCCAGTCATTGTGGGTAAGGGAGTGAGAAAATACTAACTGCTGGGGAGAGCTGGAAAGGCCTCTTATAGGAAGTGGCTTTTGAGCTAAACTGAAGAAAAATAGGGTTTCTAAAAGGGAAGTGAGAAGGAAAAGTATTCTAGCTATGGGAAAGCAAAGAGAAGTCCAGTTTGTCTGGAACCAAAGGGATTGGGAATGATTCGTACTAAGCTTGGAAAGGCCTCACAAAGCCTCTCCAATCCTTAACAACTTTTCCCCTTCAGACTTTATGTAGCACTTTATTATGATTGGTTGGTTCTTATCTTTCATTCTCAAAGAGGTCCAAAATGTCATAACTGTGTTAGAGTCAAGGTATATTATGTCTCCAGCTATGGTTGATCAGACCCATGTAAATTTGGAAAGCTCTATCAACAGGTCTGGCACAAATAGTCCATATGCACAGTTGGGATAGAAGTGTCTCTGAATTTGGCCATCTCACTTCTTTTGAGCTGCTACAATTCCGCTTTGCTCATAATACACAGTGCCTTTTTTGATGTGAGTGTGCCATGCTAGGTGGACCTTTGCAGCATGTCCTGTGTCATACCATCAATTCCAAAATTCTTCAGAGAGATCTTGAGAATGTCCTGGTAAGGCTTTGACCTCCATATGAGAGCTTGCTTTGAGAGTTCTCTTAAAATTCTTTTATTCAGGTGTACTTTTAGCATTCAAACCACATGGCCAACCCATCACTTTTGCTGTCAGCAGTAGAGTTTGAATGCTACACTTGATTTTAGCCAAAAAGCCAAGGAGAGAAAGCAATAGAGTTTGATGTTTGGCAATTTAGCTTGAGAAAAGATAAGGCAAGTGTCTTGCCTTATGTTGCCAGGTGATCTTAATAATCTTAAGACATTTCAAAGGAAAGCATTTCTTTTTCCTGGCATTGTGGATAGACTCTCCAGGTTTCATAGGCATACACTATTGAGGTCAGCACAGCAGCTTCAATTTAGTAGGCAGTCTAATAACTTCTCTCCCACACTATTCTAGTTATAACTTCATTACAAATTAGGATGGTGGGAAGTTGGGACAAAGAAGGGAAGACTTCATGAAGAAATTAGCATTTGAAACTAGTTCTTAAAAGTTCATGAGATTTAAATCTGGAAGTGCTTCTAAAGGTTATTTTTTAGCCTCCCCTCTTCCCCCCCCCCAAAAAAAAAGGATTTCAGTAGGTTGAAAGCATGGGGTATTGTATATTTAAGGCATTGGTTTCACATCTCTTCTCCCAATGGTTTTTATTCCCCATGTTCCTAATAGTATCTGATACCAATCTTTATTCCTCTTCCTCCAGAGCTTTCTTTTCCCCAAGTTTCTAAACATCCTTTTGAAGACAATCACGAGAACTAGTGATTGCAGCTAAACTCTGGCCATTCAGGTCTCAGGTGAGCTGTCCTTCCTGAGATTCTGTAGTTGTCCTAATGTAGCCTTGAACTTTTTACCAAGAGGAATACCTCCTCACCCCTAACCCCCACCAATAGCTGGTGCTGAACTAGGATAAGGGCTTTTATATTGCTTGAACCCTCATGGTGGCTCCGTTTGTCCACTGCTTTTACTCTTCGAGACAAATAGAATTTCAGGAGACAAGCTCAATCTATATTTTTGAGAAATATTTAGAAAATTATATTTCCCTATATGGGGATTCCTCTTTGTATTATTAGTCCTAATGTGGAGTTGAAGGAGATAGTCTTAAACTCATTCTTCTAAAATAATATAATCTCCTAAGAAAAAAAGCCTACATAACCATTGCCATAGTGCACATGCCTCTTCCCCAATTCCTGTGCACATACAGATTCATATCTAGATATGTTAATTGAAATGCATATACTCACAAGTGTCCATAGTGGCAAACATACAGGCAGATCATCAGATCTTGTTGCCTCATTCTATTAGTGGGGCTGTTATTGGAACTAAATTAGTAACTTGTTGTTTCAGGTAGACATGATATTTGAGGATGTGGCAGTGTACCTTACCCAGGAGGAATGGAGCTGTATGGGTCCTGCTCAAAGGGGTCTTTACAGGGATGTGATGTTGGAGAATTATGGGAATATAGTCTCACTAGGTAAGACCTTTCCCTCAGTACCCATATCTCAACTTGTTGGCTTTGTGAATACTTGTGGGGGTTTAAAGGATGTAGTCAGGTTCAGGGATCAGATTCCCAATTGTGTCTGGGCTTAGAAAATTTCCTACTTCTTCCTAAGCTCCATGCCTAGTGTAGAACTGGAAATGGTGAGTAACATGAGTCCTGAACTTAGTGCCCACGCATAGAATCAGAAAATCTCAAAGTTGGAAGGAATTCAGAGACCATTTGAATTTATAGCTAAAAAGGAACCCCTTCCAAACTCACTATAAGCATGCATCCAGCCTCCAGGATGAAGAACTCTGGGGATGGGGAATTCACTGCCTCATGAAGCCAAGGCAGCCAAGTGGCCATTTCTAATTGTTAAGCAACTTTCTCTTATATAGAAGGAAATAATACATCCTCTACATATTAGTGCTAGTTCTAGTCCCAAGTTTTAATAAGAACATCCTTAGAGATTGAGTTCCCTAGCATTCTAGTGTGAAATATACTAATTGTTCCCTCTGCATAGGTCACCACCTATCTGATCTTTCAGTCATTTACAGTAATAGTCTTGAGACCCCTTGAAATGGTGCTCAGACTTTCTCAGGACCTTCCTATCATAGCTTTTCTGGATATTGCATTTTTCTTACCAATCTTCATAGATTGAGGGAATGTAAATGGATTTAGCATAGTTCTTTGTTCCCAAGATATTTACCAGATCTCATTCCTTTCCTTATAAGCAGGATTTCCAATATCCAAACCTGATGTGATCTCCTTACTAGAACGAGGGGAAGAGCCCTGGGTCTTGGATAGTGAAGGAGCTAAGGGAAGAGAGATTTTTAGAGAAAACTGCTCAGGTAAGTAAGTGAAAATTTTTCCTTCAGTAATTATACATATATTTATAGATCATCTCCTATTTGCTCAATATGTTATTAGGCAAGGATCACAGTCTCACTGAACTATTAAGCTGAAAAACATCTAGTCCAGAGTGCTGAGATTCAGAGAGGTATAGAGACTTTCTTTGTTAACACTGGAGAACCATGATAAACATAGAAAATGCACAAATTCTAGCTTTAGATGATGGGTTAAGATAAGCTGAAAAGACAAGGAAAAGTATCATTTATCCATAATACCCACCAACTCTTTGTTGTGTCAATAAAAAACATAAGAACTCATTCTCTGCTTTAAGTGCAAGGGGTTGGGTTTAAAGGAAGTAGAGGATAATTTCTGCCTTGACTGAATTACTGCATGCAAAGAAATACAAGTCAGCTGGATCTCAGAGGTGGCCTCTATGGGTTGTTATTTTTATCTCAGAAAACATAGAATCCCTATAACATGTGGGAAGCTGTTATAATGCTGCCACTCTATAGCTTTTGACTGCTTATGGAGTACTTAATAGCTCATCTCGTAAGATTAATTTAGGTTCAGAATTTGCATTTCAACAAGCATAGTCTTAAAGAGGATGGGTACAAATTTATTATTGCTCAGAACCTTGATTTATATGAGAGACATAAGAGAAAAAGAAACTCATAGCACAAAAGTAATATACAATAAACACAATGGCCAATAGAACAAATAAACAACATACAATGTCACCACTCCAAGGAAGCATCAACATCTTAATTCCTTGACTGGGAGAACTCATGGTCACGGCTATTCAGAGTCTTGAGTGGGAGCCATTGCTAGGCAAGTTTGTACAAGACTTCCTAGCCCAGATTCTGAAAGTCCCTTTTCACTAAGGGGTTTTTATAAGTTGAGAACAAAGAAGGCATTATGCTAAGTATTCTCACTTGATATGGGACTCAAGATGTAGCTGCTTCCCAGTTACAGGATGCTCCATCATAAGAGGCTATATTTGTTCATTCCTTTAGGAGGATTATGTTTACTCCAGGAATTGGCCAGGTTTCCAAAGTAAACACAGACCTGCCATAAAGGGTACTCATTAATGAAGATACCAGAAGGGTGACCAACCCTTCTTGTGCTTCCCTGGCATTCTATGAAATAACTACAAGTCACCTGAAAAGTTTCTCAGCAAAAACTTACACAAAATGGTTTTTTTTGTGAGACTTATTTAAGAGTTCTTACTCACTAGGATTCCTTATACTCATTTAGTCCTCAAAACAAATCTGCTAAGTAGGTGTATACCTCAGATTATACACTTCTCTCATAGGACTCTAATGATGGCAGTACTTTATAAACTTTAAAATGCTCCAAATACCTGAGATGTTGTTATGAACCTTATTTTACTGATGAGGAAATTAGTTTCCTATTACTAATACCTTTCTTGCTTTTTTTATGGTCCTCAAAAATCTCTTCCTCCCTTTTGTTTTTTTGAGGAACAGACCCCATTAGGCTAAAAGATAAATAATTAAGGAGAACTCATTTTTTAAAAAAAAAAAAAAAAAAAAAACAAACCAGTATAAAAATTTGCTTAGTGGTTATAGAAAGGATCAAGAGTTTGCTGGTAACTATGACCTTGAGCTGCTCGATCCTATTCCTGATTCCAGCTGATCATTTTTCACTCCCTTGTCCCCTCTCCATTGCCCTTGGGCATCAGCCATTCTTCCATTCTCTGGAAAATGGTATGGCTGGTATATGCAGATCATTAACTGATGTCTTTATTTTCTTGCCCTTCCATGAGGCAACTGGGTGGCTTGGTGGCTCAAGCTCTGGCCTGAGGTCAGGAAGACTAAAATTCAAATCTAGCTTCAGACAATTACTATTTGTATGGCTCTGGGTAAGTCACTTAAGGTCTGTATGCCTCGGTTTTCTCATCTGTAAAATGAAGATAATAGCTTCTCCTTCCCAGAGTTGTTATGAATATTAATGAGATGATAATGATTAATTAGCACAATGCCTGACATTTAGTAAAAGCTATATAACTGTTAGCTGTAATAATTGTTATTATTTTTATTGTTAGTGAAATACCTGCTGTAGTTATTCAGAGAGGTCATAAGATCATTGACTTGGAATTTCAAGGAAACTGGGGCCACCCAGACCTCCAGTACCCTTATCTTAAAAATCAAGAATGGAGGCCTTTACAATCCTCAAAGTACTTTCATCATATGTCATTTTATTTGACCTTAACAACACCTTGTGAGACAGATGGTCCCTATAACTTTATGCTATGGGAGGGGAAAGTCTCTTGGAATACACAGAAGGACAGGGAGCACACTCTCATGGATATAACTTTGAACTGGCTATCAGGAAACTTATAATCTAGTCACTAATCTGCCATTGGCTAGCTCAAACAGGACTCAGGTTTTCCTTTTATAAATGAAAGGGTTGAACTGAATTTCATGTCTTAAACAATCAATAAGCACTTATTACATACTTGTATGTGAGATGTTATGTTAAACTCTACTAATACAAAAATAGAAACACTTCCTATCCTTGAGGAGTTCACACATGGAGAAGGACACATATAAATGTAAAGATGAGGGTTGTTTGAAAAAGTCATTAAGTCTCCCCACCCCATTTAGCCCTACTACCTTTAAAATACATTTTAATTGAATCAGTCTGAGATGTGACTAGTGTCAGCATATGTCTCTTTAGGCTTTATAGGAAGTCTGTTGGATTGATTGAGGGACTGGGCCACACTCAACGGGGTGTGTATGTAAAGCCACAGAACTAATTTGGCATTTGAAAAAAAGAATTGAGGACCTCAGGAGCTAAAATGGCAGCATAGGAATAACAAGTGAAAGGAGAGAGTAAAAAAATTGAGAAGGATCATCAGTTCTACAAGCATCTCTGAGCTTAAAACTTGGATTAAAGACACCTGAGGTCTGCTTTTTACTTAACTTCCTTTCCTGGTGCCTGTCTATTAATAGACACTGTAATATATTCCAATAGTTTTTTTATCTAAATAGTTTTAGAAACCTAAATTTTGCTTCCACTCCAAAGAAGTCAAGGGCTAGCTAAAGATAAGTGGAAATTTAAGACAGAGTATCAAGCTTTGCCTAAATGTTAGAAATTTCCTAACTGGGCAGTCTGAATAATTGTGACTTTACTCCAAACTTTTTTTTTATTTTTTAATTTCAATAATTTATTTTACATGTCAAGATAGTTGTCAGCATTCATTTTTGTAAGATTTTGAGTTCCAGATTTTTTTCTCCCTCCTTCCCTTACTTCCCCTCTTTCCAAGACAGCAAGCAATCCCATATAGGCTATACATGTATAGTCATTTTAAAATATTTCCATATTAGTCATGTTGTAAAAGAAAAATCAGAACAAAAGGAAAAAACCATGAGAAAGCAAAAAGCAAAAAAAACCCCAAAAACATCTTGGATCATTGTATTGCTGAGAATAGCTCAGTCTATCATAATTGATCATCGAACAATGTTGCTGTTATTGTGTATGATGTTCTCCTGCTCACTTCACTCAGTATCAGTTCCTGTAAGTCCAAGTAATCAATTTCTTATAGAACATGGTATTCCATTACATTCATAAACCATAATTTATTCAGCCACTTACTACTTGATGGGCATCCATTCAATTTCCAATTCTTTGCTACCACAGAAAGAACTGCTACAAACATTTTTGCACCTGTGGGTCCTTTCCCCTCTTTTATGATCTCTTTGGTATTCAGACCCAATAGTGACACTGCTGGATCAAAGGATAGGCACAGTTTTATAGACCTTTGGGCATAGTTCCAAATTGCTCTCCAGAATGGCTGGATCACTAACTTTTTGTTTAAATAATTTAAAGTCCTCATAGCCAGAGATTGTAAATTCTGGCCTGAAGGCCAGTTCTAAGGTAAGCATGGTTTTTACATTTTAAAATAAAATAAATAAGTTAAATTTATTTTAAGTAAAAATCATATTTAGTTTGACTTTGGCTAGTATGCTACAGCTTGCTGACCGTTATCCTAAAGCATTAGGTCCACATGGACCCGAGGAACCATTATATTACCCCTAGATTTAAAGTGAGTTATTATATTAGGGTGAGGGTTATTACATTTATAGAGACAATGAAGGTAAAGAAGAAAGAGAAGGAATACTACTCTCCTTCACTGTTGTGTGAATAGGTATATACAAGATAAGCAGAGCAGACGGAAGATAGTTTTAGAAGGGGAGGTGGTAGTGGTGGGAAGGGGATTGGAAAAGACCTTTAGAAGAAGATGGCATCTGAGCTGAATTTTGAAGGAAACCAGAGATTCCAAAAGGCAGAAGTGAGAGTATTTCAGGCACAAAAAACCACCAAAGGCAAAAAAAAAAAAAAAAAACCCATAAGGATAAGAATGGGGCATTAAATTTTAAGAGCATTAAATGCCAAACAATTTTGTATTTGATCTTGAAGTTAAAGAGGGAACCATTGAGATTTTATTGAATAGATGGTAGAACTGTTCTTTAAAACTATACATTTGTGTGTGTGTGTGTATGAGGCAGTTGGGGTTAAGTGACTTTCTCAGGTTCACACAGCTAGGAAATGTTAATGTCTGAAATTGGATTTGAACTGACTTCAGTAGGAAAATCATTTTGGCAGCTGTATTAAGGATAGATTGGAATGGGAAAAGACTTGACTAAATAGATGATTTTTGCAAAAGTCTAAGTAGTGATGAAGAGCTGAACAAGTGTGGTAGTATGAATAGAGAGAAGTAAACAAGACATGTAAAAGTAGAAATGATAAGATTTGATTCATGTTTATGCAAGGTCATTGCATAATGTAGTCAAGGATCACACTGAGGTGGTAGTAAACTTGAATAATAGGGAATATGATAGAACCCTCTTTGGTAATAGAGAATTTCAGAAAAGATGAGAGTTGGGGAGATATCCTATGAAAAATATAAAGTTGTGACTTGTTTAAAGTCAAAAGAGGAAAAGGCTTTGAAGTCAGCAAATTGATATCTGAGCCCCAAATCTGAGTTTATTTGAAATAAATTAGTCTTTTAGCTATAAAAGTCAACTTCTCTGAATATATCTATAAAATGGAAATAATAAACCTTACTACTTTTTGTTAGAAACTTTCTGGTTGTCAGGTGGGCCCTGTATTTCCAGTTCCATTCATAATAAATTCAAAGCAAAGAAAAAATGATCTTATAGCTAAAAGACTAATTTTACTTCACTTAGCATCAGTTCATGTAAGTCTAAATTTTTCTGAAATCTACATAAAGCAATTTATATATAAGAGGATTATGGAAGCAAAAAAAATTGGCTCTTGTCATTTATGAATTTACTTCATTTGCTTATTGTCTCCTTTATTCACTTCACCTCTGTGAATTTTTCGATATAACTTCTTTAAACTTCTAAAACTACTTTTGTAAATGTTTTTAATAGTTATGCTTATATAATTTTTTTTCCTTCTTAAACTTTCCCCTAGTCAGGTCACAGCTGGAATATTATTTTCAGCTCTGGACACCACATTTTAGGAAATTCTTGAATAAGTCAAGCACAAACAGAGAGATAACCAGAGAGGTTAGGGAACAAGAAACCATGACCATGACATTCTAGGATCAAATGAAGAACCTAGAATGATTTAGCCTAGAGAAGAGAAGACTTATGGGGAAAACAGCAGCTTGAGTTCACTTATTTGAAGGGCTGTTATGTGAAAGATGCTTGATTTCAGAGGTTAGAGCAAGGAGCAGTGTCTGGGTAGTTGCAAAGAGATAGATTTTGATTCAATTTAAGAAACTTCCTAATGATTAAAGCTGTCCTAAAGTGGAATAGGTTTGATTGTATTATTGGAGGTTGCTAAAGAAAAGTCTGGATAATTATTAGGAGGGAATTTCTATTTAAGTGCAAGTTGAATTAGATGGCTTCTAAGATTTCTTCAAACTCTGAGACTGTATGATTCTAAACAAAATATACTGAATATAACCTTGATGATTGATGGTGATATTCATAAACATTAGTTATTGGAAGAGCATGATGCTTTTGCCATCAAAAAGCTTAGATTGTAATGATAGTTATGACACTGCTTTATTTTTCTCATCTGTGGTGGTGACATACTATACTAGAAGAGAAGGTCTTAATATTTTTGAGGATCTTTTTGTTATTCCTTTGACAGTCTGATCTATGAATCCATTCTCAGAGTAGTGTTTTTAGGTGCATAATACAAAATACTGAGGATTACAAAAGAAACCAATTACAGTTGGTACCTCGGTACATATCTGCTTCAAAACTTCTTGAATTTCATATTTGACACATTTCAATGAGAAAAAACTGTTTCAGCACTTGCTCAGCACTTATATTGCACTTGCTTGTTGTCTTGGATGAACAGTAAGAATGGAAAATTGGTCAGACATAGTGTCCAGCCTCTTATCCCAATGCTTTTGTCCTTTGCCATGTGCAGTTCCTCCCCAGTGAAGGTGGATGTGCATAGCACTATCAAGTTGGAGTCCATGATGCTGAGGTTGTCCCTGGACAGATCTTGGGACAGTTCCTGCAGAATGATGTGGCTACAGTGTGTAGTCTCCTGCCTCCTAAAACAGTAGCCAAGGAAACCTGGAGAGTGTGGGGTACAGGGAGAGTGTAAAGGTTGTGGTTTTTCTCAGAAAATGAGTTGGGTCAAGAAATCTGGTTAGGCTGTCTCTGCAGCTAGAAACCCCACTTACTCCTTTGGAGAACTGGATGTGGAGGAATGATTAGACTGAGAACTAGAGACGTAGTCTTTCTTTTTTTTTTTTTTTTTTTTTTTATTGAAGCTTTTTATTTGCAAAACATGAAGGATAATTTTTCTTTTTCTTTTTTTAATTTTTATTAAAGCTTTTTATTTGCAAAACATATGCATAGGTAATATTTCAACATTCACCCTTGCAAAACTGTTACAAATTTTTCCCTCCTACCCCCAAACCCCTCCCCTAGATGGCAGGAAGTCTAACATATAATAATTATGTTAAAATATTTGACAGATTGAATATGTGTATATATATATTTATACAGTTATCTTGCTGTACAGGGAAAAAAAAAAAACCAAAACCTGAGGAGGAAAACATAATGCAAGCAAACATCAATAGAGAGTGTGAAAATGCTACATTGTGGTCCAGATTTAGATCCCACAGGCCTCTCTCTGGGTGTATATGGCTTTCCTCATCACGGAACAGCTGGAACTGGTTTGAAACATCTTATTATTGAAGAGAACTATGTCTGAAGGATAATTTAACAACAACAACCCTTGCAAAACCTTATGTTCCAATTCCCCCCTTATCCTGATCCCCTTTCCTAGATAGCAAGTAATCCAATATAGAGACATATTCTTTATGGTAAAAATTATTTCGGTACTGGATGTTTTTGCCACTGCCTTCTAGAACCTATTAATGATAAATACCAAAATACCACTGTATATTTTAAGTATAGCTATTAAAATATTTTTTTAAAAAAAAGACCCCAGGTTAATCCCTGAATTTAAAGAATTTTTAAGATTCTTGCTTTTTGACTTACTGACAGACGAATTTGACACTCTATAATTCTGATTCTTTGTCTTCTCAAAAGACATTTGCTCCATTAATTTTGTTTTGTCCTTGCCCCAATCGATTACTTAGATACACAAAAAGCAGCCTGTAACATCTGAATTTTATATTTATTTCAGTTCATGAAACCAGCACTGAGAAGTTGCCTCAAAAACTGGAACCTTCTACAGAAAGGAAATTGCATGGAGTGATGTCTAAGAAAATTATGGAGAATGTCTTCCAGGGATTTGACTTTGGAGAAGCCTGGGACTATGAAAAAGACTTAGAGAAACATAGGGGAAATTTTGCGGTTGGGATACCGAAGAAATTCTTTTGCCAAGAGAAGGATTTCAGACCAAATAAAATCTGCAACAAAACTTGTATGAGTCAGAGAAACCAAAAATGTAATGAATTTCAGGGAAGCTTCAGCCTGAGCTCAAACCCTGTTAGACACCAGAACATTCCTACAGGAGAAAGACTTCATCAAGAATTTACATATGACTTAACTTTCAAACAGAATTCAAACCTGATGAAATATCAGAGAATCAATATGAGTGAAGAATCATGTAAATCTGACATATGTGGGAAAGCATTCAGAGAGAGTTCAACCTTTATTGATCGCCAGAAAATTCACAATGGAGAGAAACCTTATGAGTGTGATAAATGTGGGAAAACTTTCAGTCAGAGTTCTAACCTTATTGATCATCAGAGAATTCACACAGGAGAAAAACCCTATGTCTGTAAGGAATGTGGGAAAGCCTTCAGGCAGAGCTCTAACCTCATTAAACACCAGAGAATTCACACAGGAGAAAAACCCTATAAATGTAATGAATGTGGGAAAGCTTTTAATCAAAGCTCTAATCTTATTAAACACCAGAGGATTCACACAGTAGAAAAACCCTATGAATGTAATGAGTGTGGGAAAACCTTCAGTCAGAGCTCACATCTAATTAGCCATCAGAGGATTCATACTGGAGAGAAACCATATGAATGTAGTGAATGTGTTAGAGCCTTTAGTACCCGATCATCATTTATACAACATTGTACAATTCATACTGGAGAAAAACCCTATAAGTGTAATGAATGTGGAAAAACTTTCAACCAGAACTCCAACCTTACTAAGCATCAGAGAATTCACACTGGAGAAAAACCTTATGAATGTAATAAATGTGGAAAAACCTTTAACCAGAACTCTAATCTTACTAAACATCAAAGAATTCATACTGGGGAAAAGCCTTATAAATGTGATATATGTGGGAGAGCTTTCAGTGCTCGTTCATCTTTTATGCAGCATCATAAAATTCACATTGGTGAGAAATCATACAGTGAACGTTGAAAAACTTCAGCCAGCACTTTTTAATCTTAATAAACATCAAATCATCCATAATGGAAAGATACCTTACAAATGTGATGAATGTGAGAAAACCTTCAAGATAGGCTTATTCTTTATTCAGTTTAGAAAGCAGAGTGAAAAAAAAAATGCCCAAGGAAAGTAACAAACATTAAGTGTAATGATTGTGGGAAAGTTTTTAGCCAGAATGGAAACCTCATTTGGAATCAGAGTTGTTATATTGGTGACAAATTCTGTGTATGCATATGATTTTTAAAAAATTCACAGTGAATATATGCATAATGGAAAGAAAACCTATGGATATAATGAATAGTGCAGAAGTAATCAGGAAGAACTTTGATCTTAGGAAATATCAGAAAGTTTATTCTAGGGAAAGACTGCTTCCAGGAAAAACCTTTACTCTATGAGCTTCATTTAAAATCATAAAAGTCATGCTGGAGAAAAGAATAAATTCCTTGAATGCAGGGAAATCTTGAGTAAGAATTCTAGAGGTTTCATTTGAGAGAAATCTGATAGTGAAGACATCTCGATGTATAGAAAGAACCTGTGATCAGAGTGAAATTGGTCATCTATATATGACTTAATTGATAATTTCTGTGAGACAACATTGAACCTAGGTTTTCCTAACTCCAACCCTGATACTTTATCCATATACTATACTGACTCTAACTTGAAATGAAGATAATTTGTTGATATAGCACTTAAAGTTTGTAAAGTGCATCATAAATATCTCATTTGAGCCTCAAAATAATCTTGTGGTGTATTATAGGTATTACTGTTCTCATTTTGCAGATGAGGAAATAAATAAACTCAGAGAAATAACTTCCCTGTGGTCACATAACAGAGAATTTGAATCAGTGTCTACTTGACAACATGCATAGCACTTTATTCACTGTACTATATTGCCTTTCCTAATAAATGTAAACTATATATGCATTATTTGACATAACATCAAAAGCCTTCTTAAAATTAAATGAAAAAAAACCTTAAAAATGAGACACTGAAATAGTAAGAAAATAATTAAATGTTTCTGATATTCCTCTTTCAGAACTTAAAATATTTAAAGAAAGATAAAGGAAGATTATAGATTTAACAATGCTAACAGGACTAGGTTTGATAAATCTATAAGGATTGTAGGAGTAATGAGGGGTGTATTTTTCTTTTTTTTTTTTTTTTTTTTTTTTGCTGAGGCAATTGGGGTGAAGTGACTTGCCCAGGTTACGTGTCTGAGACCAAATTTGAACTCAGGTCCTCCTGACTTCAGGGCTGGTGCTCTATCCACTGCGCCACCTAGCTGCCCCCATATTTTTCTTTTTTAAAAAACATTTTTTCCAATTACATTTAAAAATGTTTTAACATTTTTTTTTACTTTGAGTTCCAAATTCTCACTTCTCTTGCCCCTCCTTTCTGCTTGAGAAGGCAATTTTATACGGATTATATATGTGTAAATTGTGCAAAACATTTTCACATTAGTCATGTTGCTAAAGACAAAAAAGAACATAAGAAAAATAAAGTTTAAAAAGGATACTTTGATCTACATTTAGACTCCATCAGGTCTTTTTCTGAAGGTAGGTAGCATTTTTCATCACTAAGTCCTTTAGAATTGCTTTAGACCACTGTATTGCTGAGAATAGCTAAGTTATTCACAGTTGATGAATATTGCCATTATTATGTACATTGTTTTCCTGGTTCTTACTTCACTTTGCCCCAGTTCATATAATTCTTCCCAGGTTTTTGTGAAACCATCTTGCTTATTATTCTAGCACAATAGTATTCCATTATAATCATATACTGTTAACTTGTTTAGCCATTCCTCAATTGATGGGCATCCCCTCACTTTCCAAAATTCTTTGCCACCACAAAAAGATCTGCTATAAATATATATATATTTTTTTTTTTTTGCTGAGGCAATTGGGGTTAAGTGACTTGCCCAAGGTCACACAGCTGTTACGTGTCTGAGACCAGATTTGAACTCAGGTCCTCCTGACTTCAGGGCTGGTGCTCTATCCACTGCGCCACCTAGCTGCCCCTGCTATAAATATTTTTGAACTTATATGTCCTTTTCTTTTCTTTTTTTAAAATTTAAATCTCATTGGGATATAGACCTAATTGTGATATTCCTGGTCAAAAGGTATGCACAGTTTTATAATCTTTGGGTATGGTTTCAAATTGCTATCCAGAATGGTTTAATCCGTTCATAACTTTACCAACAGTGCATTAATGGCCCAGTTTTCCAATGTCCTTACAGTATTTGTCATTTTGCTCTTCTGTCATGTTAGCCAGTCTGATAGGTGTGAGATGGTATCTCAGAGTTGTTATAATTTGCATTTAATCAGTAGTGATTTAGTACATTTTTCATATGACTATCTCATTCTTCAACTAGGTATTTTTATGAAATTGATAGTGTGCTAAAGACATCAAAGCTTATGTATAAATATAAAGAGGCAGAAATATCAAATATAACAACAATAAAGGAAGGGAAATATGAATGGGTATATAGATCATAATAAAGATCATCAACATTCTAATCAGTAAATCAAAGAGCAAATCATAGGAATAAAAGTTGAAACAACATACCCCAAATTTTTGACTGATTCCTAGAGAAAAATGTATATTTCTGAAAACAAAATAGAAAACTAAGAAAGGTGTATAATTAAAATAACTAAAAACAAAACCAAACCAACATTCCCCAAACAAGTATGAAAGAAGTTTTAGAAATCAAAGGAGAAATAAAATTGAAAAAAAGCTGTTGAACTGATGGATTATACCAAATCCTAGATTAAAAAAATAAAATCAATAAGCCACTAAGTAATATGGTCAAAAAGAGGAAAGTTAAAATGCCAAAATTAGCAATGAGCATGAATTCATAACAGGAAATAATAGATTATCAGAACTTAACATATCAAGTTAAAACAGTATTTAACAAATTTCTCTAGCATTTATTAAATGTCAAGTGCTATGTTATATCCTGAAAATGCAAAGGCAAAAAAAAAAAAATCCCCCTGCCATTAAGCGGTTTACATTCAAGGAAACATGTATATTAGTATAAAATAATTATAAAATTTAGTTTATTTTAAGGGGGGGGGAGGAAGCATTAGTAGCCAATAAGATCAGAAAAAGCCTTCACATGGGAACTGATGTTTGAATTGAACCTTGAAAGGAAGTTCAGGATGCTTAAGGGAATGAGGAAGAAGTACATTTTAAATAGGAGAAAGCCTATACAAAAGCATGGAGATGGGATAGCACCAAGAAACAGAAGGGCAGTTCAACTAGACTGTAGGGCAAATGAAAGTAGTTCATAATAAAGCTGGAATAAATCCGGGAACTAAATTGTGAGGGGCTTTAAATAATATGGATTTATATTGGATCCTAGGGGTAATTAGGAGTAATTAAGAGTTTACTGAGCAGGAGTGATAGGGTAGGGAGTGTGTTTTAGGTAACTATATATAAATAAAAAAAACTACATAAAAATACACATTACCAAAACCAGTTTTTTCCTTTTTTTTAAAGCATATTTATTGATAGCTTTTACTTTAAACTATATATTTTTGATTATATTTATTATAAGAATTTCAATCAATAAACATTAAGTATCTACTGTATGCCAGGCACCACTATGCTAGACACTAGGTTATGAAAAGAAGCAAAAGACAGTTCTTCACCTTATGGAGTTCACAGTTTAATGGGGGAAGAACTTTTTTTAATCAAAACTTTTTATTTACAAAACATATGCATAGATAATTTTTCAACATTGATCCTTGCAAAGCTTTCTGTTACAAATTTTTCCCTCCTATCCCCCACCCCCTCCCCTAGATGGCAGGAAGTCTAATACATGTTAATTATGGTAAAATATTTGACAGATCAAATATGTGTATATATATTTATACAGTTATCTTGCTATACAGGAAAAAAAAAACCTGAGAAGGAAAACATAATGCAAGTAAACATCAATAACATGAAAATGTTATGTTGTGGTCCATATTCATATCCCTCTCTCTGGCTGTATATAGCTTTCTTCATCACTGAACAGCTGGAATTGGTTTGAAACATCTCATTGTTGAAGAGAGCCATGTCCATCAGAATTGATCATCATATAGTTCTATTGTTGCTGTGCATAATGATCTCCTGGTTCTTCTTGTTTCACTCAGCATCAGTTCATGCAAGTCTCTCCAGGCCTCTCTGAAATCATCCTGCTGGTCGTTTCTCACAGAACAATAATATTCCATAACATTCATATACCATAATTTATTCAGCCATTCTCCAATTGATGGGCATCCATTCAGTTTCCAGTTTCTAGCTGGAAAAGGGCTGCCACAAACATTTTTGCATATATAGGTCCTTTTCCTTTTAAGATCTCTTTGGAAAAAAAAATCAAAAAAAAAAAAAAAA